>PVJL010010129.1:21477-51808 GCA_004026885.1 Lyroderma lyra | reverse complement strand
CGGGGAGGGGGTGCAGGGGCAGGCGGGGGAGGGAGGCGCGCGGGGCGGCCGCGGGGTTTTGGGGGTCGGGGCGGCAAGGGGGTGCACAATGGGGGGTGGGGGGAAGGAGGTGGTGCGCTTGGCCGGCCAGTGCCCCCCAAAGGCCCGCGTCCCGCTTTCCGCGGGGGCGGCTGTTGCCTCCTCGCCGCCCCTCCTAGCCACTGAGTGGGTACATTTAATGCAAAAAGGAATTTGGCGCCGCAAATCTTCACAATGCTGTCAGCCGGGGATGTGGGGTGCGTGCGGAGCAGTGGCTGACAGATTCCTAAGGACTTGGACATTTGTAACTTTGACACTGGTGACATTTGAGTCTAACACGGGGCCCGTTTTGTAGATGCGCACACGGGACCTGCCCTTCTGCGTTCTCAGCAGATAGTGGCCCAGAAACATCCAAAATAGGCTTTCGGACCAGCTGCCAAGGCCCCAGCATGCACCTTCCGAAACACCCCCTGGGCGCTGGGCACTGATTGGCCTGTATGTAGGACAATGACCCACATCGACACTGGCATTGAGGCATTTATTTTGCCTCTGAGCTTCCGTTTCCTCAAGAAAAATGTTTTCTCTTCGTCTTGAAAAAAATCTGTATATACATTTTCATACTCTAAATTTCTTTGGAATTGAACTTATTTTTCTATCTTCTTGACTTGCAGAGTTAGGTTATTTCCATGGTGTCTTGTTCCCTAGCAAATGCATTTTTAAGGCTATAAATTTACCTCTGGGAGAAGCTTTAGCTACATCTGGCAAGTTTCTAAAGCTTTGTAATGTGTATACTTTGATGGGATAGATTTTCTTTGTTAAGGCTGGTGTTATGCTGGCTTTGCTGATACCTGGTATCCCGTACCCATGTTTGTTGATGTCTCTCCACCTCCAGGAGAAGATGAGCCCTGCAAAGTGAGACCCCAGACCCTCTGGGGACCCTAACCATTATTGGGTGCCCCAGGGCAGGGTCTATAGGGAGGGAGAGAATGGCATTGGGGCCATTTAGTGAGGTCCTCAAGTTCACCAAGGATTCTTCCATCAGGAAGAGGTTGAGCAAACACCACAATGAATGACAACTCTTCACAATTTAAAACTTCTCCCTTGTTACTACACCAGTAATAGTGCTCTGGGTGTTACAGTATGTTTACAGATTCTGCAATTATCTTGTGAAGAGTACAATTACATTACATCCTGTTTACGTGTGCATGTATGTATGTAAGTGTCCCTTCAGTTTATGCATGTACAATGTACCAACATCTTTGCAATGCTAGCCTAACATTTCCTCATTTCATAAACATATCAGGAGCCTCCCAAAAAGAGATGTGGCCCAGGCTTCTCACAACTTTTGGGGGAGACCTGAACCTGAAGTCACACCTGGAGTCTCTATTGGCACTTGGGTTGCAGGCAGTTCAGCTCAAAGTCCTGACACATGTCAGTGAGGATGGTGGGGGAAGAGTGAGGAGGAATAGCAATGGGGTGTCCCCTCCTGGGCCACTGCCCCACCTGCCTGCCCTCCACCCCCCAGACATGCCGTTCCCGGTGGTCCAAGTTGGAGCTGACATAACACCACTGCCCCCACCCCACACACAGTTGCCTTGCTCTCAGAGCTATGCCACCTCTGCAAGCAGCGGACAAAGAGTCCGGGTGCTGGTGGGGATGTGGGGGCTCCACCCCTGCCTCCCAGGGGCAGACAGACCAGGACAGGGTAGAATATGGCAATGGGCACCCAAGGGCCCTGGTGGCCTCAGGAGGTGATACCCACACCCTAGGGCTGGCTGGACCCTGTCCTCGGGGCCTGTCCCCCAAGCCCTGTGAGCCGAGCAGAGTTATCCACAGAGCACCTGCCCCGGTGGCATGCAGGATGGCGAGTGTCACAATCCGTTTCTCTGCTCTCTCCAGTGCCTGTCACCTTGGTAGTGGGAGAGGTGAGGGGAGTGAGCCCCATCTCACTGTTTTTCTGTGACCCCCAGCCCACCTTCCTGCTCACACACTGAGGCACACCCCAGAATAGAGGCTGCCCCCACCCAGGGCATCAGCCTGTCACTCGCTGAGCAAATGTGACTGAGCATCATTGCCTGGAGCTGGGCTCTGGGGGCCCCAAGCATGACATACATATGCGGGCCCTGCTCCTGTGGTGACACTGAGGGACTGTGGTGAGTGGCTGAGGGCAGTCGCTCAGGAGGACGGGCTCTTAGATTCATGCTCTGCTGCTGCCGTATCGATCACCTTTTCGGACGAGGGGCCCACCGTCTTTTGCCCTGAGCTCTTCCCGCCACGAGGCCAGCCCTAGAGGAGTACACTGCAGGCCAGCAGGCACAGAACTGGGACGAAAGCATCACGTGTGGCACCTGCCACTGTCTGGGGTGTGGATACTCCCACTGTGGCCGGCAGCACGAGACCTCCGTGACTGTGGAGCTCAGCTGCAGCGCACATGCTGGTGCCCACACAGACGGGGCGCTGCGGTGGCCGTGACAGGTGCATGGCCTGTTCGACCTTCAACGGAAACCTGACAGGGATCGCAGTGGTGTCAGCAGGAGTGTTCCGGCTTCGGGCCCAAGAGGCCAAACAGACATTTCCCCAAACATGATCCGCAAAAGGCTCAACACAGTCTGCCATCAGGGAAACACAAATCAAAGCCACAGTGAGACACCGCGGTGCACCCACCAGGTGCACGTTTTCAGTGCTAATTGCACACCTTGGCGTGGGACCTCCGGGTTGTGTAGTTTACATGTTGGGGGAACTGCCATACTGTTTTCCACGACAGCCG
Source organism: Lyroderma lyra (assembly GCA_004026885.1). Lineage (NCBI taxonomy): Eukaryota > Metazoa > Chordata > Mammalia > Chiroptera > Megadermatidae > Lyroderma > Lyroderma lyra. The sequence continues at coordinate 49,023 of PVJL010010129.1, read as the reverse complement.
CGCCGTTTGCACCCCCACCAGCAACAGAGGAGGGTCCAGTGTCTCTATCTCCTCGCCACACTCCGTCGCCATGTACGGGAGTCTCCTTGGCTTTGGTCCCCACCCTGGGGCCCAGGTGTGCTGACTGACTCTCTTCTGGATGAGGACTGGGCTCCTGACTCAGCCACCCAGACGTCCCTCATGACTCCCCACATCAGCCCGTGACCTATGAACACAGACAGAGTAACAGAGGCAGGCAGGTAGAGGGGAGGCAGGGGGTTTTGACAGATCACAAAACAAGGCAGGCACCATGAACCTGGGCCACCCAGTGTAGACGCAGTCCCTCCTCTAAACTCCAGTGTCCAGTGCAAGGACCAGAACTCCGTGGTGGGGTGCCATAGTCGCTGAGCCATGTCCCACACTCAGGAGGAGGCTTGCACCCTCCAAGATGGGCCAGGCACCTCGGCATCTGACAGCTCATGACCGAGGCCAAGTGCGTCTAGGGAAACCGCCCTGTGTCACTAAATGTTGTGTCCTCCTCCTGGAGCTGCCCTCATCTAGGACTGCCCATACGGAAGCCCAGAGGTCCTGAGGGGAGGCCCCCGAGCCCTCTATTGGGGTCTCACTGCAGCCCAACTCCCTCCACCCACTCCTTCTTTGCTCCTCCACTGGTGTGAAAAGCAGTCCCCCCAAAAAGCTCCTGCCTTCAAACCTCCACCTTGGAACATTTCCTTGCAAAGCAACCTAGGGCACCCTCCGCTCCCAACCCTGTCCGCATCCCACACCTCCACTTTGTTGTGACTTACAGGACTCCCACGCTGTCTGTAATCCAGGTCACGTGCAGGTAAGTCCTAAGCCCCCCCCGCAAAACACCCAGCAGGTGGCGTTTCCGATATTACAAGTATGTAACATACAAAGCCACGTGGTTTACATTGGAACTGCAGGGAAAAGGGGCCACTCTGCATGCAGAAGAAAATAAAGGTGACAACGATTGCGGGGAGGAGGCAGCGGAGGGGAAGCCCATTACAATCATCTCTTAATTTTTACTGTCATTATCCATATGCAGCTTCTTGGGAAGATCATCTGTCCTTTTAGTGTTACCAGTAGCTGTACAATATTCACTTCTCTGCTTCAAGACCTTCCTCTGGGAGCTCACTGGCTCCCTGTTTCAATTCGGGCTGACTGTGTCCTTGGCCCCAGCTATTACACCATTGGACATTTCCTGGTGTGACAGTTCAAGATTAGGTCCACGGTTCCTTGGATCCTGTGTGTTCCCTTTCTTGGATTTGCTATGTAGTCCTTTAGCAATTCTTCCAGGGACCGCCTCTAGGAAGACCCAAGTCCCGTGTCCCTGGAAGAATTTCTTTACCCTCTTCGTGCTTGATTGACAGTTTAGCTGGGTATAGAATTCTAGGTTTGACACCCATTTCCTCAGAGCCTGGAAGGGTTTGCTCCATTTTCTTTGTTCCCCTCGTGCTGCTGATGGCTGATCTGACTCTTGTTCCTTTGAAGAAGAGATTCTCTGTCGACAGGTGGTGGTGATGGCACTGTCCCACCCCCACCTCCAATCAGGGTATTTGGAAGTAAGGTGAGGGGCTTTATTTTAAGGTTATCATAAACACTTAATTCTAGTATAGTCTCCATTTATACCATGTGCATTTCCCATGTTATTAAATGCTCTTTAAAAAGGGGTGTGTATTTGCCTTGACTTGGATAATTTATGTGATGATTTTAAGGTTTTGGATACATAGGATGCCTGTGATTGTTCTATTATAAATGATGCTTTGATCAGCATCCTCACAGCAAGACAAACATTAAGAAAACATTAAGAAACAGGAGGGGGAAAAGCTCACAGAAGAAAAATCCAAGCCCTGATATCAATCTAGGAGCCTGAGGAATATTTATTTCTGGCTGCAGACTTGGGATGAGGGGCACTCTTGGTCATTACAGTGACAGTGTCCGCTCTGGTATTCAGTGGGCAGGGGCCAGCGGTACAATATGCAGGCGGGTCCTACTCAACCCAAATGGTCCCCTTCCAATTGCCAAAAGGGAGACCAACATTGGAGGACTCACACTCTCTAATTTCAAGACTTAATACAAAGTAAAAGTAGTAAAAACAATGGTGCTGGTGAAGGACAGACACAGGAATCAACAGGACAGAAGAGAGCCCAAAAATAGACCATGGATTTGCAACAAAGCTTCCAAGGCAAGTTCATGAGGAAACCAATAGTCTTTCAACAGATGTTTCTGGAACAACAGGAGATCCACATGGAGAAGAATGAACCTTGATGCATGCCTCAAAGCACCTACGAAAATCAACTTGGAATAGATAGAAGATCTAAATGTAAGAGCTACATATATTAACCTTCTAAGGGAGTAAACATTTAAAAAATCTGAATGGTCTTGAGTTTGGCAAAGATTCCTTAAGTATGACAGGAACTCTAAAAAGCAGGAACTCTAAAAAGAAAAAAATCAGTAAATTGGACTTCATCACAATAAAAAAACTTACTCTTCAAAAGACACTGTTAAGAAAGGAAAAGGTAAGCTACAGCATGGGAGAAAATATTTGTAAAATATATATTCAATGAAGGACTTGTGTACGAAATATATAAAGAAATCATAAAACAATAATAAGAACACATAACCCAATTAAAAATGAGCAAAAGATGTGAACATTTTACCAAAGCAGATATTAAAAAGGCAAATAAGTACATAAAAAGATACTCAACATTGCTATTCTTAGTGAAATGCAAGTTATAACCACAATGACACCAAATAAATGACACCAAAACCATAAGAAACAAACGAAAAAAAAAAATAGATCAATTGAACATCACTGAAATGAAAAATGTCTGTTCTTCAAAAGACACCAGTGAAAAAATTGGAAATGCCAATCCACAGAGAGGTGAAAGGAAGTGTTTGCAAATCATATATTTGATCAGAGACGTGAATGCAGAATATTTAAAGAACTTTGATAACTCAACAATTAAAAACGTAAGTAACCCGGTGTAAAACGAGCAAAGGATGTGAATGGACGTTTCCCCAAAGACGATAGCACAAATGCATGAGAAGATGCTCGACAGCCTCAGCCACCAGGGAAATGCAAATCAAAACCACAGTGAGACATGGCTGCATGCACACTCGGGTGGCTAGAAATAAAAACAGAAAATAGTAAGAGTTGACGAGGAGGGAGAGAAATTGGACCCTCCTCCACTGCTGGTGGGGTGTTGTGGTGTGGCAGTTCCTCAAACCTGTAAACATTTAAACCATATGACCCAGAAGTGCCACGGCGAGGTGTGCCTGAGCCAGCACAGGTGTCCTCCCCAGAGCCCAAGGTCACGGAGGAGCCACCGCTGAGCTCTGTCCAGGCACCCCGAACCCTCACTGCCAGGAAGCCGGGCCTACGCTCCCCCTCACACCGTCACCACACCTCTGACATGTATTCTCTGGCTGCCCTGACACTTCATTGAGGAAGTCCCCACTTCCCAGGCTGCTGTGAGGATGAAGTGAGGTCAGGCACGGAAACATCCAGAAAGTGCCCCGTCCTCCCCTTTCCCTGTCCCCTGACCCTCACCTCGGGGGTCGGGCAGCATCTGGGAAGACCCAGCCGGAATACAGACACTGTTAAACAAGAAATGCTGTTAGAACACGAAGGACGTGTGTTTAAAAACCGCAGAAGTAGCCACCAGAGAAAAAATAGGTTCGAAAACAGCAGAGGGGAAAGCTGGAGCACAGACAAGCTGGTCAGCTTGGAACTCCAGCAGCACAGAATCGTGATTAATTAAGAACACAACCTCAGATGGCCAATAAGTCCACGCAGATCAACGACCACAATAAACGTTCATGCTCTCAATTCCCGTTAAAAGGCAGAGATTCTCAGGCGTCTGGCGATGACCGGCTGCGTGTGTTCATAAGGGGTCCCTGCCTGCGCCCCCACCTCACCTGTCCCGGGGCTTCACGCCCCTAATCCTTAGCGCTGGCCCTCGGGCCCCTTCCTCTGGGTGGCTAAGGAGTATGTTGTGGTCGCTCACATGGGACTGGCCAGATAGTAGTCACCTTGCTTGTCACCGCCGTCCTGCAAGTCAGAAAGCATGCTCATTTCTCAGCTGTGCGGCCTCTCGGCAGGGAACTGGCTACAGCGCTGCTGCTTTCAGTGACTTGACAGCCCCTCCTGGCGCGCTCATCGGCCCCCTCCTGGCCCCTCACCCACTGTGCAGGGCGGCTGCATCAGATGTGCGCGGAGAACAGGACCAGCATTTGGGACAGTCCTCAGTACCCTTGGCCCACTGCCCGCTGGACCTGCATGGGAGACTGATCCGCTCCTCAAAGGAGGGGGAGGCGGCCAGTGGAGGAGTCTTCAGAGTCAGATTGTCAGCACTGGAGCTCTCTGAGCCCACAACCCCTTATGACACAGAGAAGGGGAGACACTTGTCTGGGGATACACAGCATGAGAATGGCAGCCCACCCCAAAAGTGACCCCAGATTTGTTCATTCAGATGCTGCCTTCTGCAATTGTGCCATCCCTTGGCACCTGCTAAGCATGTATCTGGATGTGTGTGTGTGTGTGTGTTTCTGTTGTTTTTTTACTTTTTAAAAGCAAAAACAACTTTAGTTGAAAAGCTTTCTTAGCAAAATACATTTAGTCTGAAATGAAAGTTTGTGTCACTTGCCATGATTAGAAGGTAAGCCATAAAATAAAACAGAATGAACAAAACGGTCCATTTCTAGTTAGAAACTGTGGCCATTGTACTCTGCGATCTGGGGGCCTGTTCTGTCCCCATCAGCAGGTGCTAGAGACACGTCAGGGACCTGTCAGCACGTAGCGGGACCGTGTCCTTCCAACAGTAGAAAGATCGACCAGCCAAAGGAGGGTCCTTTCTGTCCCTGTCACTGCTGTTGTTCAGTGGGTTTGCATCCATGTGGACTTGTCTCAGGTACGTGAGGGCCCCACAGGGCTTGTCTTCACCACCCACCGCCAGTCTCTGCCTTTTAATCTCTAAAAGGGGGACAACCATACCTAAATGCTGAGAGATGTTAGGGGCTGTGACACACAGCGAGGTGACGTGTACATCGCCGGCGACAGCACTGGGGGAGGACAGCTGGTTGTCACCACAGTGACCCCAAGGAGGGGGCAGCCTCAGCACTTCACCCGAACGGGACATGCACGGTAGTAGGGAGTCCCTTCTTCCAACACCCCCCTTTTGCAGATGGGGAGCTCGATGCCCCCAACAGGGCCTTCTCCCTTAGACCCTGTGGGTACAGCGTCTGCAGCCCCGAGCCTGTGGGGGGCCAGGAGGACGTCTGAGATGGGACGTGGGGGAGGGGAAAAAACACGGGGCTGCGTCAACATGAATAAATGTCTAATTAAATGTCCGCAGAACGCCACATTAGGCAGTTAGTCGATCGCGTCTCAGCTCAGCTCTTGGACAGCTTTATACAGAAATATTTTCTTCAATGAGGCGTGTGCGCTCAGGAGGCGTAAAATAGCCCTGGCCACAAATGGGGAGGGGTTTGCCCAAGAGCCCTCATTGGCCCTTCATCCCTTCACTCATTCGTTGGTTCATTCATTAATGCACAGGCAGAGCGAGGCCCGCGGAGTGCTGGTGTCGGGGGCAGCAGAGCCCTCACCTCCCGTGGCCGTCACCTCGTAGTACCTTGTCCTGAACTCGATTCTGTCACCCATCTCCCCCAGGCAGGGCGCCCCCTGTACACACGGGGGAAACTGAGGCTCAGAGAGGGTGGGGCAGGGCCGAGGTCTCCGAGACCCACCTTCTCAGGGACAGAGCAGGACTCTGCACCCAGACGTCCCCGCTGGGCCCCTCCTGGGAGCAACCGGTGGCACCCGCCCCGCCCCGCCCCTCATGAATATTCACACGGCCGGCCCCGCCCCTCCCCGGAAGTCGGCAAGGAAGCCCGTCACAGATCCACGCAGCGCAGAGCCCATTCCTAATAAGCGAACTCGGGGGGCTCCGACTTCAGCACGCTCACCCCGACCTCCGCCGGCCCCCTCCCTCTGCGTTCCCGGGAGGGGCGCGTTCGCTTCCGGGGAGCCCGGTGCGTGGGGCCCGGCCGTCACGGGGGGCGAGGCAGCCTCCGCAGGGCTGTCGTCACGTGGGTGACTGGGGGCACGGGTCCTGGGGTCCCTGACAGGCCCCCCCCCCCACATTCAGCACAGAGCACCCGCCCAGTTAGCTCCCGGCAGCCGAGGGCCACGCGCGCACGGCCGTGGGGGTGGTAGAGTCCTGCCCACAGGCGCCCCTGGGAAAGGCTGCGCGCTGCCCACGCTGCGCCGAGGACACCAGGGATGGAGCTGGCGACCCGTCCCCGCCCCCCAGCCCCGACGCGCCAGGAGCTGCTCCCAGCACCCCGCATTCATTAACCTGTTCGGTCTTGGGCCCACCCGAGCGGAGGCACCGGCGTGGCCGCGACGCCCCAAGTAGGGACACTGAGGCTCAGCGGGTTTGGGCGACGTGCTCGCGGCCACGCAGCCCCGTGAGAAGTGGAGTCAGGGTCTGTCCCCGGGGCCGGCACGTGGGAAACGGCGGCCTGGGCCACCCTGACGCTTCGCTGCGGTGTCTACGGGGAGCCCAGCCCCAGCTGTGACCGCGGCGCGGCCTCCCCGCTGCCCCCCGCCCCCGCACGCGCCCTCGCCTGTGCGTTTCCAGGGGCGCCGGCTGCGCTGTGTGGATCCTGCCCGCTCCCGGCCACGTCTGAACCCGATCGGCCTGGTGAGCTCCGCTCTGGTGACGCCCTGCAGCCTCGGCCAGGCCCGCCCGGGAGACCGTCCCCACAGGATGAGCTGAGGGGACAGCAGCCACCAGGGCCCAGGACAAAACAGGCTGAGGAAGGGGGCCCAGGGCAGGCCCGAGCCATGCCCATCAGACCCGGGACAAGCGTCCACGAATGAGCCTTCAGCGGGTTCCGACAGAAAGGAAGCCCGATCACACCTCGTGTTTGTCACCCACTGCCATCAAGACGCTGCCTGACACACCATCCTGGATGTCACTTACTCCCAGGTTCCTGGGTCTGCAGGTCCCTTGACTTGGATGGGCAGGGGCCACTCCGGGTCCCTTCTAGTGTCTCCCCTCCTCCTGGGACCGGAAGCACGAGAAGGGGGTGCGGGGAGATGCTGCCACCCCACCCACATTCATGAGGTCAAAGCAAGCGCTTGTGGCCGCAGCCAGCTTCCACGGGGGACATTCAAAGGGGGACCCCCAACAGCGGGTTTGTCTGTAAAACATTGTGCACTACTTCTTCCACGCTTAGACGTCAGTCACCTCCTCTGCTGGGGACAGCGCACCCATTGAGACGCTCCTTCCACGGCCAGGAAGGGGAGCGCTGCCCAGATGGCCGGCACAACAGCAGGCTGGGCGCTCCGGCTCGCTCTGGGTGTGACCAGCAGGACCAGGTGCAGCTGTGACAGGGACCGATTTGCTCGGCAAGGCGATGGCACGCTCTCTCCTGTCAAGAACGATCATCCTAGGGTGGGCAGGGGGGCAGGTTCCACGGTCGCAACAGCCCAGTAACTGGTGGCCTTCCTGTCCTTGCAACATGGACCCCTTGTCTGGTCTGCTAGGCCAGGGGAAGGGACAAGGAGGCAAGGACAGTCCCGCCGACCTTCAGGGGACCACTCCATGAGCCCACAGGACAGCTGCTCTGTGCCCACAGTGGCGTGGCGCCTCCCAGCAGCAAAAAGGGTGGAAACTGTAGCACTCATCCCCCACCTCTGACCCATGTCACGTGCCTGAGACACCCACGTGACTCCTCTGTGAGGGCAGAAGGGACTTGAGGGACCACTGCGGGGTGGGGGGGGCGGCAGCAGAGGGGCAAGTAGTCCAATGGGCAGAGGGTGAGGGTCTGGGGACGTGACATGGGGGGTGTCTGGGCCGTGGAGACTGGTGAAAGGGTGGCTGGGCAGCAGTGCTGGTGACCCTGGGGACATCAGCCTTAGGGGAACGCTAGGCTGGCGAGGGCAGGTGCCTGGGGGCGTGACAGGTGCATGTGTGGGGCAGGTGGTCACGTTCTCCTGTGGGGTCCCTGGGCTGGCAGCCATGGGTGACACCACGGCCACCTGTCTGGCTGTGGTGGCAGCTGGGGTAGGGAGGAGGTGCATGCACCACAGGCTCACTGGGTGGCAGAGCAGGCCTCGTCCCCAAATCCACACGCAGAAGTGAAGTCCCCAGAGGTCACTGACCACACACCCTTAAGAAAGCATCCTGAGCTTTATTACACAAAACAGTAGAAAACGCACCTATTACATCCAAGCGGTCGGTTTGGGCTCAAATCACACAAGGCACCGGCCTTCCCGCGGCCAGAAGATAGTCACACGGGCCAGCCTCCAGGGGCCAGCGAGGGCCCCCAGCGGCCTGGGGCACACTGTCCCCCCCCCCCCAGCAGCCACACGTAGCTGATCATGGTGAGTGTCGGGGTGTCCCTGAGAGAGGCTGGGGGCTCAGGGCAGGTCGGGGGGCTGCCCAGGGCCCCCCTTAAAAGACAAGGGCTCAGTGCAGGTGAGGGGGCTGCCCGGGGTCCCCCTGACAGTCTTGGGGCTCAGCGCGGGTCAGTGGGCTGCCTGGGGCCCCCTTGAGAAAGGCTGGAGGCTCAGTGCAGGAGGGGGCTGCCCAGGGCCCCCCTGAGAGGCTGGGGGCTCAGTGTGTGGGGGAGCTGCCTGGGGTCCCCCGAGAGAGGTTGGGGGCTCAGCGCTGCCGGAGCTGCCTGCAGGGACACGTGTCCTGTTTGGGGCAGGACGGAGGCTCAGATCTGCTAAGGTGGGGCGCTGCGCACGAGGGGCAGTAACACTGGGTCTTTGTGCGTGGGCGGGTCACAGGGACTCGGAGGTTCCGCTGCTGCTCAAGGCCACCCCCACGGCCCTGTGCTGACAGCGGCGGGCACATCCCTGCCTGCCGAGGCCACGTCCAGCTCCGGGAATAGAGAAAACACGGAGGCCGGCACCAGGCTCACAGCGGCCCCGGGGGGCGTGGTGGCACCCACATCGTCACCCGCGGGCCCCCTTGCCTGCAGGAGGCAGGCAAGGAGAAAGCAGCTTCCACAGCAGAAGCCCTACGTGCTGTCTGCGCATGTGCCGCTCCGCCCTGAGACAGGAGGGCCGTGGAGGCTGTCGGGAAACGAAGGCGTGACTGCTCCGCCCCGAACCCCGGGCCACCGGCAGGAGGGCGGGGCGCTGGCGCCGTCACTAGCGCGAGGTGTACGGGGGGCTCCACAGCCCCGACGGGGGGCTGGCTCTGCGCACGGGGGGCAGCGCGTTGAAAGGCGTCGGAGGCGACGAGGCAGCAAAATCTAGGAGGAAAGTGGGGGTGAGGGCGGAGCGCGGGGAGACGAGGCTCCTCCGACACGGGCTCATTGGCCGCCGGCCTAACCGGGCGCCGGGGGGCATCAGGCTGCGTGACCCCCCCACCCCACCCCGCCTCCCCGAGTCAGGAGCGGTGTCAGGGCGGCAGGGAGGTGTCCAGCCCCCCAGGGCAGAGAGGCCGCACGGTGAGCAGAGCCCTGCGGGGCCGAGCCGTCAGGAAGGGCCACTCCCTGAGGACGCCGGTGCCCATTCGGGTAGGAGGCAGGGACAAGGCCGGCCGTGCACAGCTGTGTAGGTAGGCACGTCACACTTTCAGGGGACCGCACGCAGAGAGAAAGGGGCCTGGGGGGGCCCCCACACAGCTGAACTGCTCAGAGGAAGGGGCCTCGCCACCTTCTGACCCACCCAGACGGCTCAGAGTCCTCAGCGAAGCCCCAGCTCCGGGCCACCGCGGGGTCCCCAGCCTACGGGCCCAGTCCCAGCATGCACTGCGCTGCGCAGCTCCCCCTGCGGGGCTCCCATGGCCCCTGCCCCCGGGCCTCAGACCTCAGACCCGGCTCGTCCAGGGCCAGGCCTGCTGAGACTCGGGGTTCAGGGCCTTGACCCCCACACCTCCTTCCTGGAACCTCCCTTCTTCACCCCACTTCTGCTCGGCTGTGCAGTAGGGCGGGTACTCACAGTGTGGGCTGTGCCGGGGGCTGGCTCGGGGTGACGGGGCTGGAGGGGCAGTGAAGTCCCGGGGGGCGCAGACTGTGTGGTAGGCTGCAGGGCGGGGAAGGTGCGGTCAGGGAGAGGCGCAGTGGGGGGCGTGGAGTGGAGGTGGGCGGGGCTGGGGCAGAGACGGGCATGGGAGGGCGTGGCTGGGTGGAGGTGGGCGTGGTGAGGGCGTGGCTGGGTGGGCCAGAGGTGGCGCCTGGGCGGGCAGCCCCAGGGACAGCACACGGCTTGCCACGCACCTATGACCATGGCGGCGGTCCCGGCCAGCATGGCGAAGAGCGTGAAGAACATGACCTGGTAGGAGTCCAGGAAGTGCTGGAAGAGGGTGGCTCCGTCTGCGACGGACAGAAGGGTGACTTACTGACCGCCGCGGAGTGCAGTGCCCTCACTCCTGTCATGGGTCGTGTCAGAGGGGGGCGGCCTGCCTGAGGCCGGGGCGGTGTCGCCCCGCCCCGAAGGGCTGTCACCCAGCGCTCTGTCCCCGCCCCGTGCTCCTGCAGTCAGCCTCCAGGAGAGGACGCTGTCCTCGTGGAAGGCCCAGCACTGCCTGGTCTCCCTGTAGGTCAGGGTAGAACCCCCATCCCGGGCGGGAAAGGCGTCGGACAGGGTCCCGTTGGTCTCAGAGCTGAGGCGGAACGCCAGGGGCCCCCGACCCTGCCCCAACACTGCCCTTCCTGTGGGGCCCCCTCGCATCACTCGTCCCACAGCCCCATGCCGCATGGAGGAGCCTCCGTCCACCTCCAAGCGGTCCCCGCTCAGCAGGAAGAGGGCAGGGACCCCATCGTGTCCCTGACCTTGGCCCCACGCCTCAGCCCCCTACAGCCAGGCCTGACCAGGTCACTACCCTGCTCTCGGGAATGGGTCCAAGCCCCCCCCCAACCCCACCCCAGCACCTGTGTGCCACCCCTACTGTGGCGGGGACCCTGGGCCTCTCCGCTGGGCGGGGGCGCGCTCCAGCACCCGCCAGCCCCGGGCCTGGCACGCAGATGCTAGTCATGACGCGAGTAGCCACCTTGGCTCATTACTGAGCACCCCTACGTGGCAGGAGGGTCCCGTGCTAAGTGCTGGCCTTGCCAGGGGAGGGGGAAGGGAGGGCGCAGCGCTGAGCGCAGCCCCTGCTGCCAAGGCCTGGGCCCGCCCCGGCGTCACCCTCCGCCCCCCGCCCCCGGAACCCGGGGACTCACAAGGACCAGGCCCTCGGTGATCCATCACAAAGGCCACGGTGACTGGGACGGTGACAGCCTGGCTGGTCGTGGGGCTGGAGAAGGTCACAGCGGTGGACAGAGGCCCCTGGCTGCCGGCCACAGGGTCCAAGATGCCGACTGTGTATGTGACGAAACTGGGCAGCCCAAAGGACTTCTCCTTCTCCAAAGCCAGAACGGCTGGGGACCCCGATTTCACCTGGGAGATATGTCAGGACTGGAGGGGAGCACCCCCACTTCTGCCTCAGACGCTGTGCTCGTTCGCGTGCCTGAAGCTCAGGGTGGGGACCCCGTGGACCTCCCCATCCCACCTGGGCCTCCTGGCCTGTCCTTCACCAGCCCCTCACCTCCAGGGTCTCCAGGACCTCCGGGGCACCAAAGACCTTGACCTCGACGCTGGTGTAGTGGTTGCTCAACAGGATTTCGGCCTGGTCAGCATACAGCCCTGGACTGAATGGAACCTCCGCCCCTACCTGTTCCCCAGAGAAGGGACTGCCCAGCAGGGAGGCAGTGACCAGCAGCGCCGTCCTCTTCCTGAGCAGGAGCCTCAGCTGCTTGTCCGTCAGCCGGTGCATGGTGACCACGCAGAGGTACTGGCCTGTGGAGGCAAGGGCTCCGCTGTTCCCTCTCCCGCCTGGCCCCTGACAGAGACCTGGGGGCTCATGGGGCTCACGTTTAGGCGCACAGCCCAGCAGCCACTCCCGTGAGCACACAGGAACCCCACGCAAACCTGCAAACCCGGCTTCAGGAATAGGCTGCACTGAGCTTCCCGGGGGCCGGGGCTCCTGCCCGATCAGCCAGCACTTCCTTATAAAGGAGCTCCTGGAGGCCTACCTCAACCAATAGGACTGAGGCTTTCCTGTCCAATCAGAGCTGTGCATCTGTAATCTTAATAGCATCTCCACTGACCAATCAGAGTAGCTTTGTTCTGACCAATCACATCAGCACCTTTCGGACCAATCAAACTGTGAGGCTTTGGAGTCCTCATTTGCATGAGGCGGGACCAATCAGGGATGGGGGTGGGAACTTCTGCGTAGGTAAGTCAGGTCCGCTGGGGGTCTGACAGAGCATCTCTCCTCCCACCCCCCTCCCACCGAAGACGGTTCCCTATGCTGGAGCTGAGCCACTGAAGACGTCTTGCGGCAACGGAGTGTAACAGGGCAGGTGGGGCTGTCCACTCGCCCAGGGCACCTGGCTGCAAGGCTGCCTCACAGCCAGGCCTGTCACAGCTGAGCCGTTTGCACTGAACAGTCTCCATCATCACCACACCCCTCACTGGGGTCGCCAGTGACCCACCCCTCACTGGGGGCACCAGTGACCGCCAGGTGACCCACCCACACACTGATGCTGGCCTCCCTGCTTTCCTAACTGGAGAACTCCTACTCATCCTCCAGAGCCCCAACAAGGTGTCACCTCCTCCTGGGAAGTCCCGTCAGGCCCCCTCTTCACCCGAGCCCACTGGACTGACATGCCAGCCGGGTGCCCCAGGTGAGTCCCTCCCACGCCAGGCGGATGCCCCAGGTGAGTCGGCTTGCTTGCTGGCACTGTTTCTTTTAGTTAAGTGGCGTCAACATCACACCCCTTGGGGATGTGTTGGTGAGTAACCAGGGCCCGGAACCACCGACAGCCTGCTGTGTGCCGAGCTTGGAGCCTGGGCCCCGTACCCAGTGTGCCCTGAGGACGTCTTCTGGTCTTGGCAGCCTGGGCACTAAAGATGCTTTGCTGCCACCCGAGGGACAGACATGCAGGATGAGCACAGGGACAGGAGGCCTCTGCCCGGGGCCCCCGAGGGCTGCAGACGGGGCACATGGCCTGCCAGCATCTCTCAGGAAGGCTGCATGTCCTCAGAACCGACCAAAGCGCCCACTGGTCATCAACAATCATTGTCTTGACAGCAGACCAATGACCACCGAGGACTCAGGATGTGCTAAGCAGGCCGACGCTTTCACCTGTGATGCCAGCCTGAAGGGCCATAGAGCGAGTCAGCCGCGTGCATGTGGCCCTGCTCTGTGTAACTGCCCTCCCCCTGACTGCTCAGAGCTGGGAGGAGCAGGGAGGCCTGAGCTCTGGGTCTCTAGCTTGGAGTCGCATCCTTCCTGTGGGTGGGCAGCTATGGCTGAAAATGGCCTCCCCTGGGGGCTGCCATGGACCACAGAGGCCAGAGTGACAGCCTGCACCCCAGGCTGGGCTCCTGACAGGTGCAAGCTCGGCCCAGAGCACCGTGAGGGCCAAATGCCCGCATGCAGACCCGCCGTGCACATCCATGTCCGCCTTCAGACCCACAGACTCACCCAGAGCAGCATCAAACCTCGGCTCCGCACTGAAAATGTCACGTGCTGGGAAGTCGAACACGTCCTGCTTGAACTGGAGCTGGCAGCTGATGAGGGACTCGGGCTGCAGGCTCTCCATGATGTCCACCTGGGCCGGGGAGCACTGCCCTGGAGCCGGGACAGGGTGAGAGGGGCATGGTGGCCAGGCCTGCGGCTGCTGCACCTGCCTGACAGCACCGAGACAAGGGGACAGGAACAAGCCACAGGGGCTGGCTGGGCCCCAGAATGGCATCTGCACCTCAGATTCCACCTATGCAGGGGCCCCCAGGGCTGCACGGAGCTTCACAAGGGGTCAAGGACACATTTGACAGGAGGGGGTCACCCTGAGTCCCAGGCAATCTCAGAGCAGAACTTCAACATTTATTCTAGAGCGTACGTGCAGGGCGTGGCGGGGGGGGGGGCGCGGCTCAGTTGTGTGTCGTCTGTCCCTGTCAGCCTGGGAAGCCGGACAGTTTATTTCTGGGCATCGGGAGGGCACAGGTCCCCACAAACACACTGACTGTCATCCCAGCAGCGTCCGGTACTGCCTGCTTGCACTGAGGCAGGCAGAAAGAGGGGACCAGGACCCCACCATGCTGCCTCATTGGATCCGAGACAGTAGGATCGAAGGCTCCCAGTGGCAGCTGCTGTCCCCGGCCGTCACGGGCAGGGGGCGGGCCGGATGTTCTCTGCAGACTCGGGACAGGTAATTACAGAACTCAGAGTCCACGGTGGGGCCCGATGGGTCCCTGCTCTGGGATTAATGGTGGTCAGTCAGGCTTTCTCTGCCCCTACGCCCTAGCACTGGCGTCACATTTCCAGGTTAGAAACAGTGTCCCTTAGAAAGGGTCCTTCGTGGCATCTGCCTGTGGGTGACCCAGATTCTGAGGAGGTGGGGGAGCGGGCAGCTGGGGTTCAATGCCCTCTGGAGTCGGCACAATGGCACGAGTTTGAAAAGCACAGACCCCACTGGACGGGCACGGGGACCCCGCCCCACGCCCCCTCACCCTCTCTCTACCTCTCAGGTTGGAGCTCCTGTCTCCCACGGTGACCATCACTTTGGAGGCTGTGACCTCCTGCTGGCTGGTCTGGACGGGGTGGGCGTGATGGGCTGCAATCCTCTGAGGGACACTGACCACCATCTGGGAAGGAAGGCGAGGTCCCTTCAGTGAGTGCTGGCCCAGGACACAGGCACTGCCCATCTCCCAGGTGACAGTGGTGCACTAGGGTGCAGGCAGACCCACAGCCCGGGGCTCCCCGACCGTGGGCAGGGGTGGCCGCGGCTCTGGGCCCCGTGACTGCTTCCGTTGCTGCTCTGTGCGGCGATTTGCTTCATTAATCTCACAGTGGAGAGAGAAAAATCCATTCTCCTTACTGTCATTTGTTGGAAATAAGCCAGCCTGAGCACGGTGTGAGCTCTCACTGCCCGGGTGGGGAAGGGGCCCAGGCTTCCCCAATGGCCCCCTGCTCCCCACCCCCTCCACCCTGCAGCCCCCCACCTCATTTCCACCGCAAGTGGGAGCCCGCCTCCCTGCAGCACTGCCGCAGGCCCTGGACCCCTCAGTGGTGAGGACACAGTGGCCTCCACTGCCTCCTCCCTCTCCTCCTCCACGGCCCGGAGACCAGACAGGGCCATGACCACACAACACCCTCACTCCATGTGCCCTGTACGTTCCCGCCCACTCCCTGGTCTTCTAGAACCATCTCTGTGCTGCAGACACCCACGCCCACACCCAGCATTCCACCCTAGACCTCCAGACACACGTGACCAGAAGGTCACCACCAGCCTCACTCGAAGGGGCTCCAAGTCATTGTGTCCCAGAGCCACCTGGCAACGTCCCCTCCCAAGTCCCATTTCTGTGCTGCCCTCTCGGAGCAAAGGACAATGCCACCCCAGCCAGATGCTGGGGGTCGTCCCCAAGGCCTCCTCCTCCCTGAATCTCTCCCAAACCCTCCCTCAGTGTCAGCCTTAGGTGACAGCAGAGGGCCCATGTCCCGTCCCCTGGCCAGCCCCCTGCAGCTGCCCCTCTTGGGCTCTGCTGGGCGCCTGCCCCATGTCACCATTTGATTTAAAGACCCCTGGCCAGCCCTCCCACATCTGGGCGCGCTTCAACCTCTCTGCCCCAAACAGTGACAGCGCCAGGTGACACCCGCTAAGCACCTGCTCTGTGCGGAGCGCTGTTCTGGGGGCTCCGCACAACACTCTCGTCCCCGTTTCGCAGGGGTGAACACCGACGCAGGGGAGGTCACGTAACTGACCTGGGGCCACAGCGGCTCGGCGGCCCCCCTGGGGTTTGAACTCAGGCAGCCTGGCCCCAGAGGGACAAACCACACATGGAACCGCCTGCAAGTCACGCATCTCAGGCCGGATCCCACGGCCAGCCTCCGCCACGCCCTACGTCCCACCGCTGGGCTCAGCTCCTGCACCCTGGGAGCCTGTGCCGGGTCTGTGCTCCCCACGCAGCACCCGCCCAGGCCCCGCCCCGCCCCGCCCCCGGCCCCCCAGCGGCTCCTCCTAGGAGCCCACAGCATCCTCGGTCAGTGTGTGCGGGCAGCGGGCAGCTCGGGCCCTCACTGCAGGGTGGCAGCCCCACGTGTGCGCAGGCTCTGAAACTGGGGCGCGTCGGGGCTGTGGCCACAGGCTGCTCCTCGATCCTTCCTCGGCGGGCGGTGAGCTCGAGAGTGCGGTGTGTCGGCCTCCGGAAAGGCTCGCGGGTGGCCTGGTGGGGCTTCCCCTCTGCCCGTAGGGGCCGGCCCACGGCCACCGCTCTAGGGGTCCCCCACCCCGGGCATGGCGCTAGGACCCACCAACCCAGGACACTGCTCCCATGCTGCTCTGAACAGGGGACACAGCCCGAGGAGGGGACCCACCCCCCACCCCAGAAGTTTGGGAGGACAGACCCCAGACTCAAGGCTCCCGGGTCCTCCCACCCCGCAGGGCACCGACACAGCCTTCTTCTCAAACAGAAGAACCGTTCAGTACCAAAAGCTGCAAGTTCCACCCCAACCAGCTCAGCCACGTGTCCCGAAGCCCCACCTCCTTGTAGGTCCTCAGGTGCCCGGCCACCTCGTAGAACACAGTCACGGGTCCCACATCCCGGGCCACGGCCACGCCTGTCCTGGGGTCCACCTGCAGGATGCTGCTGGCTGAGGAGCTCCAGGTCCCGGAGAGGCCTGGGACAGGAGGCCCGGGTGTCATCCGTCTGTCCCATACCTGACCGTGCCTCTGCCCTGTCCCCACACTGCATGGCTGCTGGGGGTCACACGTGGCCCCCCAGGACAGGGCCATGCTCTGCCTGCTCCTGCGCCCAGCCCGCCCCCAGCTCTGCCGGCTGCAGCGGTGCCCCCCCCCCCACTGGTTACTGGTCCCGTTCAGCAGACGGAGCAGGTGGCAGGCTCAGCACTGTCCCCCAGCAGCATCTCTTAGCTAAAAGCCCATCACACTGGATCGTAAATGCAATGGAAGCGCCTGCCTGTGACGACCCGCTTCTCCCTAAACCGAAGTCCTGAACTCCTTTTAAAATAAACTTAATTTGGTAAAAAAGAAACAACAAGGAGCTGATCTGAGGAACTGCAGTAACTGTGTGCGCCTCACGGACGTGCGCCCGGCCCCATGGCCACTCCACACTCAGGCTCCGACCTGGACCCGAGCGCCCGGCGCAGTGGCCGCCACCACGGGGCTCACAGGCGGCGTTCCGTGCCTCAGCCACGAGTCCCACTTCAAGGTCAATGCCCACCGGGTCTGACAGGGTGGACGGGCATTTCCGCTGATTGGGGCCGGGGTGGCCGAGGCCCAGAGGGTGAGGGCCTGGGTCCAACGCCCCTGCCCGTCCCGGCAGTCTTGTGGAAACAGCCACGGACAACGTGCGAGGACGTGACATGGGGAGTTCCAAGCCTGCTTACGACCACAGGCGGTGAGTGCGCCCAGGGTGGCAGCCTCCTGCCCTGTCCTAGACCACCGCCCCCAGCGGGGAGCCCCCGCCTGCCTCATAGGGCTGCTTACCTTCTGGACTGACCAGCGCAGTGGCCAGGCAGAGGACGTCCCCCACCACCAGCGCCCCAGATAGCTCTGGGGAGATGGCTTGCAGCACCGGCAAGGGGACGAAGTCCGTGAGACCCCCGTGTCCTGTGTCCCAGACGCTGAGCAGTGTGAGGCCCACGCTGACGGTTCGCACCACGCAGGTGTCGTTGGTGGGGCCCTTCCCGATCTGCACAAAGTCGTCCCTGGGCACGGGGGACAGGGCCTCTCAGTGCCAGCAAGAGCCTGCTGCTAGCTGTGTGGCCCTGGACAAGCGCTTGACCTCTTTGGCCTGAACACACGGGCCCCACGAGAGCAAGTTGCCATGCAGAAGGATCTGCGCACAGTGGACGGCCAGCTGTTCAGATGACTTCGGTGGCGTGCGTAAGTGACCATTTCTGGGCTTTGTGCTCAGCCCTGAAGGCCAGCACTAGGCTGTGCGAAAATCTCACCACAAACCCCCCACCGCAGAGCCCAGCGCTGCGTTTCGCCTCCTGACCACCAGGTGACATCCCCACCGGACACAGCACAGGGTCCTGCCACGGAGAAAAGGCCCCGGCCACGCCTCCGCTCCTCCCACCTCTAGGCCCTGTCCCACCCTGGTGGCCCTGGGAGTGACCTGCCTGCCCCTGGAAACTGCAAGCACTTCTTTCCACGGCCCAAGCCTCTCTGTGTTGTCATCGTCACCCCCACAGACTGAACTTGGGCACTGCTGAGACGTGCCTGCCCACGAGAGGCCAGGACCACGCGCACCCCACCTG
The DNA here is from genome assembly GCA_004026885.1 of Lyroderma lyra. Classification (NCBI taxonomy): domain Eukaryota; kingdom Metazoa; phylum Chordata; class Mammalia; order Chiroptera; family Megadermatidae; genus Lyroderma; species Lyroderma lyra. Next base: position 30,727 of record PVJL010010129.1, on the reverse strand, counting down.
TTAGTTACAAAGCTGAGCACGGAATTGTGGGCGTGGAAGACGTCTCCCGCATTGTTGTGGAAGTGCACGGTGAAGGTCACGGTCACTCCCAGAGGCAGGGCCTCCAGCTCGTCCCTGTGCTGGGTGTGCAGGGCCGGGCTCATGCTGATCCTCACGTAAGACACGGGGGACACCTGGGGGGGCAGAAGGCTGTGCTGGGAGTCACCCCCAAGGGGGACGTGCCTGCTCCTCGCTGGGCCCATCAACAGAGCAAAGGCCTTGTGCCCCAGCGTCCCCACCGAGGGCCAAGGCTCCCTCTTCCCTGAGCAACACGACACATGAGGAGGCACAACCCATGACCAAAACCTCCAGTCGTGTCCACGTCACGGAAATGTCCCTGGGCTCTGAGGGCCGAGCCGCAGAGGCCCCAGCCGTCTGGGCACAAGCCCAGCTACGCGGGCTGCAGGGGCAGCAGGAAGAGGCCGCCGCATGATGCAGCTGCTGCGGGAGGGGGATGGGGCGAGAGGGGCTTCGGGGGCGAGCGCCGCACCCCCACACGACAGCCGTGGTCCTTGAACCCCAAGGAAAGCCCCGCCCTGGGCGAAAGCGAACTCCCAAGAGACCTGACTGCTCCAACCGAGTTCGTGGGGCCCTGACAGGACATAGCAGCGCTCACGGCGCATCTGCTGTCACTAGACGAGCCGTCAGTCACTCTCACTGGCTCAGAAACGGGGGGGGGGGGGGGGTCCCTGCCAGGCATGCGCCCCAGAACAGAAAAACATTCATGAAGCAAAGCCTAAAGCGGGAGTGGCTGTCCTCCCTCTGTCGCCGGGAATCCGGGAGGTGGCCGTGACAAGGTCCGGGAGAAGCATCTGGTCAGGACAAATCAGGGACGTCCCAGAGAAGGTGCCCATCACATGGGAAGCCCTATGACCAGGACACGGGGGCTATGGCCCAGACGGACTCATGCCCCTGCGTGGTCCCAAGCAACTGACGTCCATGCTGCCCGATGGCCATGGGGACCTGGGGTCCGGCGCTAACACACACCTCAGTGACACCTGTCAAGTTCCAGGCTCCTGCTGGCCAGGCGGGACACCCCGCGGCCCAACTTCCCCGGATACAAAACAGGCCTGTCGCCATGGATGTCCTGCAGGGGTCTCTGGCTCTGACGGTCAGAAGACACGGTGGCTCTCTACCTAGGACCTTGGCCCTGAGGTACCCCGAAATGAACTCTGACGTGCGGCCTCTTAGCTGGGGGGGCGAGCACGTCCACGCTCGGCTGCGGGGGGCACTGGTCCCCCCAGAAGGAGGAGTGTGGGACCCACCTGCACGGCTACGAGGATGGTTTGGTTCGCTCCGAAAGGCTCGCGCGCAGTCACTTCGACGGTAGACGTCCCAATCACAGACCCCGCCGCCAGGAAGCCCCTGCTGTCCACATGCACGACTGGAACCTTCTCGGGCTCGCCCAGGACGCGGTAGCTCAGAGCGGCCGTGCCGTCCCTGCAGAGAACAAAACAGCGTTTTCACAGCGCAGCGGGGCTGAGACAAGAGCGCGCCCCGGTGACGGCCCCTGTGGCGCGGACAGGAAGCCACGTGCGGGGAACCAGGAGTCCGGGCGGGCGGCGCCCCCTCCACCGGCCGTGTGGGGCGCTGCGTGAAACACTGTCTCTGAGGTGGGGGGCTTCAACGGACGGGAGAGGGGCGGGGTGCAGGGCCACGCCCGCACACAGAGGCGCAGGCCACGCCCACACAGAGGGGCGTGGGGCCACGCCCCCACACAGGGCGGGACACAGGGCCACGCCCGCTTTAACAGGGACACCAAGAAAGGTGCCTGACGGGCCTGCAGCGCTGGCAGAGGAGGAGCCGCCGGCCGAGTGGGGCCTCGCGGCCTCGCTGGGGGCGCTCCGCGCACCTGTTCGTCTGAAGCCTCAGGAGGGAGCCGGGCGACATCAGTATCTGCTCTGCGTCCACTTTGGGGTTCAGCAGCAGCAGCTTTTCGAACACCTGGAACACAGGCTCGTGTGAGCTCCCGTGGGAACGGGGCCCCTCCCTCGCAGGGACAGCCGGCAGCGACTCGGACGGGGACAGCTGCAGGCCACCGGCGGGAAGTGCTGGTCAGGCCAGCTAGAGGCCAGAGGTGTGACAGGGGACACTGTGCCGACGGCGGCTGCTTCACGGAATCAGGAGCGCAGGCCTCTCCTTGGCTCCCGGGCAGGGGACCTGTCGGCCAAGATGTGTGTGCAGAAGGCCGCACGCAGGGCTACGGGTTCCCAGGTGGCCACTCAGCCCCAGCTCCCCAGGACTGAGCTAGGAGGAAGCACCTGGGAAACTCCTCTCCCTCAGCGAGGCACGTCCCACCCCCCACCCGCCCCGTGGCTGCATGGGGGTGGCCTTGAGCGTGACGTGGCTGCACTGACACGCTGCCCAGGAAGCGCACACTCCGGAGCCCTGCACTCCCCTCAGGCGTGTGCTTTGTTGCACTCTAGACGGAGGGAAAGGTGTGGGAAATGGGTCGCTTCCCTGTTGCCTGGAAGAAAAGCAGCGGTGCCAGCACCCAGGTAAAGGGCAGTGACTGTCGGCCCGGCTGTCGGGGACACAGGGTGTGGCAGGGCCTGTGGCAAACCAATAGCCCAGCTCTGTCACAAGGGACACTACCCCGCACGCTGACTGCGTCGTCAGGACAAGCTGCATGTGGGACTTCTGTACAGAGTCCGTTTCTACAGGTTGGCAACAAGGAAAACCTATTTGAAAGTGCTGAGCACGCCGAGGGCACACGTCCGAGGGCACACGTCCGAGGGCACACGTCCGAGGGCACACGTCCGAGGGCACACGTCCGAGGGCACACGTCCGAGGGCACACGTCCGAGGGCACACGTCCGAGGGCACACGTCCGAGGGCACACGTCTGAGGGCACACGTCTGAGGGCTGCAGCAGCTGCGCTACGTTCCTGCTGTGCCCAAAGCTCTGGGGACCTGGGATGGGGGACAGGGATGCTGCGTGACCCAGCAGAGGTCACAGAGCCTTTACTTCCCGGAAAGGTGCGGAGGCTGACTGCATGTCCGACTGCCCGGGAAGGACACGTGTGTGTGTGCGCGTCTGTGAGTGTGCATGTGTGCATGTGAGGCAGAGGCAGTATGTGCGTGCGCATCTGTGTGCATGTGTGCGAGGCGCGTGAGGCAGAGGCAGTGTGTGTGTGTGCACGTGTACATGTGTGCAAGGCACGTGAGACAGGCAGTGTGTGTGCGTGCACGTGTGCATGTGTGCAAGGCATGTGAGGCAGAGGCAGTGTGTCTGCGTGCACGTGTACATGTGTGCAAGGCATGTGAGACAGAGGCAGTGTGTGTGCGTGCACGTGTGCATGTGTGCGTGCGAGGCGCGTGAGGCAGAGGCAGTGTGTGTGCGTGCATGTGTGCATGTGTGCATGCGAGGCGCGTGAGGCAGAGGCAGTGTATGTGTGCGTGCACGTGTGCATGTGTGCGTGCGAGGCGCGTGAGGCAGAGGCAGTGTATGTGTGCATGCGTGCATGTGCATGTGTGCGTGCGAGGCGCGTGTGAGGCAGAGCTACGGCGGTTCCTTCGTTGAGAACCTGCCTCCCCACCCCGAGGGGGTGCGTGCCTGGGTTACAAACGGTTTATTTCTGTGAAAAGGGGGTATGAGCCCTTCGCTCTCCTGATGGCCGGGGGCTCTTTCAGCCTTTCCTTGTGACTGAGAGAGACCGGGGGTCAGGGAGCCCCAGGTCAGCAGATCGGGGACCTTGGAGCCAACTTGTCCTGGGTTGGCAGAGGGACCCACAGAGGCCGGTGGGGCAGGAGGACAGCTGCAGAGATGCAGGGACCGGAGCCCTGGAGGGACTCGGGGCTGTGGGCAGCAGCTCCCTCCACTGAGCTGATGGGTTCCCTCCCTGCCCGAGGCTGCCCGCAGGCCCACGGCCCACCTACTGGGACCCGGAGGGGTGCTCCCCGACCCCGAGGGGCTCCAGGCTCCTGTCAAGAAGCAGCACCCGCTGCCCTGTCCGAGGCCCCACGTGTCCCTAGGACACAGAAGCGTGTCTGCCCCCAGCAGGTTCTCCCTGCGTGTCCGAGACAGTCACCGACAGCGACATGACTGCCCAGCCCAGACCACGGCCAGCGCCAGCTCCCCGGGACAGCGTCCACATGCCATGCTCAGGACAATTCTCCGTTTGGGGACCTCTGGGCCTGGGCACCTGCCAGTCCCTCCACCTGGCCTCCAGCCAGCTCCCTGCCCCCCCACCCCCCCACGTGAAGCCCAGTCAGCATGTCTCTGGGCTCCCCCAGCACTGCACCCCCCTGATGACGAGCCCCTGGGGGACAGAGAGGGCACGGCTGGCATGGACGTCCCCCTCACGCAGCACCCGCACGCCTGCCCCTCACCTGGATCTGAATCTCATCGGACAGCTCCCTGGCGAGGCCGTGCAGCTGCCCGGCGGAGGGGTCCGCGGCCCTGACCACCACCCTTAGCCCGGTGCGGCCCTTCGCCCGGCCGTGCACGGTCATGGCGAAGTTGTGCTGTGACGGGAGCCGGAGCGATGCCTGGGGCAGACACCAAACACACCGTCAGCACCCTGCTAGGGTGTGCGGCCACAGTCACCGGCACGAGCAGGGGTGACGCATCACGGAAACGTGGAGATCGCTGGGTCTGCCCCCGGGCCCGCGTGCTAAGGGCAGGGCTTCTCAGTCTTTAGTTGTGAATCACGCAGAGGGACGCTGGCCTGGCAGTGTCCCCCACGGGGCTCCTCTGCTATGGGACACTGTGACTAGGTCACACTGTTAGGATACCACAGGGACAGTGGGGAAGCCCCCAGCACCAGGGACAGGGCCCCGCCCACTGCTCCCCGGCCCCCAGGGTCACGGGAGGGGAGTCTGGGCTCTGGGACAAACCAGAACCCCGCGGCTGCCAGCCACCCCTCAGAGAAGAGGCAGATGCTGCAGACTAGGGACCCTGACGTCCTGGGACCGCGGGGACTTCCCTACGAGGCTGTCACTTATGCTGCCTCTTGGGAGTGGATGACCTGCGCCCTCCCCTGTAGTGAGTGGCTGCAAGACCGTGCTGAAATGCCCAGGGCTTCGGACAGTGCTGGGTGCTGTGACAAGGACTTCCGGGGACCGTATCCCTGAGTGTGGGGACCGAGCGCGGCGGCTGTGTCTGCGAGAAGGCGCCCGAGGGACCGTGAGGGTACAGGGTGCAGGACCCACCCTGGGAGAAGGCGCGGCCCCGTGTGCTGCCCATGTGTTGGCGGGGCGGCCCGTAGGGGCTCGGGGTGGGTACCTCGTGGTGCCGTCCCCGGATGTCCAGAATGTCCCTCTTGGTGACCGACCAGTGGAAGGTGAGACCCGGCACGGCATTGCCAAAGGAGAACGGGTTCTGGCTGTTGGTGATCCCGGTGACATAGACGGGCATCTGCAGGGGGAGCGTCAGGCCTGTGACGACCTGGGTCCCCTGCCTGGGACATCCTGCCGCTCTGGCCCTGAGCACAGCCAGGCACAGGGCAGGGGCGCGAGTTCTGATAAAGCAGCGAAGGACGGAGCGGACGACAGGACCAGCCCCCCGGTTCTGGAGGGACCCGACAGCATGGCATGGCAGGGGCCACGGTGCTGGCCGAGGGCGCCGGGGGGCGTGCAGCTGGGCCGGAGCAGACGCTGCGCTGGCCCCGGGCTCCCTCGCCGACCAGCGGGGACACTTCCTACGTGTGCACGGCCCCGTGTGCACTCCTGTTGCGGGGCCGCGGGAACCCCCACAGAGAAGCACACGGAGTTACAGCAGGCGCCGTCCTAGGTGTGGGAGGTGACAGGCCGTGGGGACACGGGCGTCATGCAGCACGGGCAGCAGCTCCGATGGCGGGGCGGGGCGGGGGGCGCGGACGGACGCCATGTGAGGGCAGGGCTGTGACGGCCAGCGGGGCCGTGAGGTCTGGGGCAGGAGCGCAGGGACTGAGCAGGTAAAGGGAGTGGAGAGGTGGCTCTGTGGGGGGACAGAGCCCTGCAGCAGCCCCCCAGGCCCCCCGGAACCACAGCCTGGGGCCCTGGACCCGCCATGCAGCCGCCTCACCTGGGTACCCGTCCTCATGCGGGTGATGGGGGCGCGGATCCTCACGGCCTGGAGCAGCAGCACCCCCACGTCCACGCGGTCCTGGGGGAAGGGCCTGTGTCAGGGTGCTGGGGGCGGTGCGTGTGACAGTGACGGGCCTCGCAGGAGGCCCCCCAGGAGGGAGGCCGTGGCCGAGCCGGCTCCATGGGACACCGAAGGAGAACAGGGTGGCCACGGCCTCTGCCATGTCCCGGAACCTACACACCTGTGTGACTCAGGCAGCTGTGCAGGCCTGGGGACAGTGACGAGGACCGTCCTGCTCTCGGCTGGTCTGCAGACCCTCCCCCGCATCAGGCCGGCTGGCCTCTGACCGAGCAGGATACACACGAGGGCCAGGGAGCAGGGTGCGAGCAGACTGGGACCCTCCCTCGCCCCGAGCCCCTCGAAGCCGAGGACCAGCCCCGCAGCTTCTGCCTCCCGCTGATTCGCGCTCTGCACGTGCTGGGGAGGCGCGCAGGCCCCTTGCAGGTGCTCACGCCGAGCCCAGGGGCTGTGTCTCATGACCGGGGCTGGCGTCCGGCGCACAGGAGGTGCCCAGCTAGCATCAGCCCCTTGCTTCCCCTGGTCCATCCCACTGCAGCCTGCCCGCCTGTGGGTAACACCAGACGCCTTTCCGGTGCTGCTGTGGCATCGCGGCCCCTCCCAGCACCGCCCTGAGCCCGCAGAGTGGCGTCTGCAGAGGCCGGACCGCAGGAGCAGCCACGGAGGAGGGACGGCGTGGCTGGACGCGCTCCGGCCAGATTGCCACCCCCTGCCCCATTCGTCACCTGGGCCCCCGGGAGGCCACAGTCCTTTCCTTAGAAGCAAAGGTCCCCCCGAGTCTACTCTGCAGGCCTCCCTCTGAGCTCGCGGTCCCACAGGGGCAACGTGACGCTCTCCGTGGTTTCTGTCTTTGTGGAACCAACGGGCAGAGCCAAGGGCTCAGAGACCCTGTCACTAAGCAGCAGCTGTGGACATGGGTCTGGAGAGGAGCTGGCCCTGGGACGGCGGGGCGACCTCACACGCAGGGCTGTGGCTCAGAGGACAGAAGCAGGACCCTGGGGGCGGGGCGGGGAGGGTCCCGGAGCACAAGGCCCACGAAGCAGGGGCCCACAGACCACCACTGGGGCCCAGCACAGCCACCACGCGCGGCCCCGCGTCCAGGGCAGGCAGGTACCTGAGACACAATGACCAGCTTGCCCGTCTCGGCGTCCGTGGCCCGTACGACCCCCGACACGGTGCTGTTGCCGGCGGCGAGGCCCCGCACCAGGCCAGCGTGGCTCACGGAGGCCACGCTGTCGTTGCTGATGGAGAAGACGATGTGGGACTGCGGCTGGGGGCCGCCCTCGGAGGTGATCTGCGTGGGGAGCAGCAGCGCCGTCAGCCCTGTCCTGCCGTCAGCCCGCCTCCAGCCTCGGGACGAGGGCACCGGGCCCCAGGGCGCCTGTGTGCGGCTGGACGTGGCCTTGGCCCTACCTGCATCACGGCCCCGATAATCAGCGTCACCTTCCTGGGTATTAACCTGAACGGGGGGAAGACCTGCACGCAGAGACAGAGAAGGGCCTGAGCTCACAGCGCCGAACGCAGCTCGCCCTGAACACCTGCAGGCACGGACGTCACTGCCCCGTGGCTGCTGGGGGCCCTGTGCTGGCGCCTGTGCGTGTGCCCTGGGAGACTCAGAGGTGGGCCCGTGGGCCGGGTCCTAACCAGCCGTCCTGGGGGGCCTGTCCCACCTAATTTCTCCCCCACTACCGACACACTGCCTCGGTGCCCTCACACCTCCTCAGGTGAGGACAGCGGCCCAGCGAGGGGAGGGACGAGGATGCCCGTCTGTGCTGCAGGGCACAGCCCCACCCCTGCTCCTGCGTCCCCCGCACAGGCTGGGGAGCACGTGTGGGCCGTGAGCGCTGCCCGCCAGCCCCCGGAGGTGCTCCCGGCCCCACAGCCCAAGGCTGCTCAGGCCTGACCTAACGCCCAGACCAACCATCGAGGGCAGCGTCCCACATGCCCCGCACACCTGCAGCCCCTGCACGCCACACCCCTGCTGGGTGACAGGCCACTGCCCTGCTCTGAGCCACAATGCGGCCCCTGTCCCAGAGAGGGTTAAAGTAACTCCCCCTGGACTGGGGATCGGGGACACGGCAGGACAGAGACTTTACTACGGCCACTCTGCACAGAGGCCTGTGGATGGGCCTGGGGTTTCCGGCCTGTCACACCCCCGCCCCGTGCGGCCCACGAGGCAGGAGGAGGGCGTCACCTCGATCTGCTGTGGGGCGGAGCTGATTCTCTGCCCGGCTTTGTCCATCACGCTCGCGGTGAGGCTGGTCTGGCCGATGGCCACGCCGTGCACGTGGAACGAGGCCGTGTATTTGTCCAGAGCCTCGTCGAGGGGGCTGGAACAGAGGAAGGGCTGGGACCTCTCCCCACCGGCCAGCACGGCCCCCGACGCGCCCTGTGTGACCCCTGGGGACGCACACGAGCGTGATGATCTGGGAGGCTGCGCGGAGCGTCAGGTCCATGAAGGCCAAGTACGTGGCCAGGAAGGGCTTGCGGTGCAGGTCCAGCACGCGGACGTGTGCCGTCACGGTCTTCCCAATCTCCACCTACGACGGGGGACGCACACTCACGGGGCTCAGAACGACACGTCCACCGCCTGCACCACCCAATGGCTTTCGGAGAAAGTGTGACCAACCTCCGAGCCACAGACCTGGGAATCGGGGACGGGCCGCCTGAGGGGCCGGGGGTACCGAGGTGAACAGGTGACACCCCCGTGTGTACAGAACTGACGAGCCCGCCACAGAGCAGCCACAGCTCAGGCTGGCAGCCGGTGCCCAGCGGGCGGTCAGGGAGCGCTCAGTGACAGAGGGGCTCCCGCCAGGCAGCACACGGGGCGCACCCCGAGGACTTCCGGGAGGGGTCAGACCTGCTCAGTGGAGCCATCCAGTCTGCTCTGCAAACCCCCAGGGGGAAGGAGGCCACAGGGGCACCTGAGGCCACGCGAGGAACACGGCCGGCACACCCCGACCCCCTGCCCGCGCTGCGCGCTCAGGAGAGAGGGGCCGGCACACCCCGACCCCCTGCCCGCGCTGCGCGCTCAGGAGAGAGGGGCCGGCACACCCCGACCCCCTGCCCGCGCTGCGCGCTCAGGAGAGAGGGGCCGGCACACCCCGACCCCCTGCCCGCGCTGC
>PVJL010010129.1:0-21377 GCA_004026885.1 Lyroderma lyra | reverse complement strand
AGCCAAGGGGGAGCCGCCAGGACCGGCACTGACCTTGTCCACCACGCGGACGTACAGCTCCTCAATGTCCGAGACGTACACGTCGGCCTTCGCCGGGGCCGGGACGGCAAGGCACAGGTCGTGCACCATGACGGTCGACAGGCCCGGGCGCAGAGGCCGCACCTGCAGACGGACGTGGGCTCAGCTGTGGCCGCTCCCAACGGCACCCCACCCCCGACGGCCCACCGCCACCAGAGACCCCAGGCCGGGCGCCGCAGGCGTGGACGAGGGGCTTCCTGACCCACAGGCTGGCCTGTCCAGCCTTCATCACGAGCCCCTGCCAGCCGGCCTGGGCTGCAGACGCGCTGGGCTGGGTCTCAGGAAGAGGAGGAAACACAAGCCGCCCAGAGGGGGCAGGGCACGGCCTTGGGGCACACAGCAACGTAGAGGCAGGAGGAGGACTCAAGTCCAGGAGTCGGTAGCTTCAGTCCAGGCCGCCGGCCCCTTAGACGCGCCCCCCCTACCCCGAACCCAGGGCGGCAGGAAGCCCCCGGGGCAGGGGGCAGAGGCTGCAGCAGAGGCTGGACAACGCTCCGAGCGCACGAACACCTCTGAGCGCTGTCCTCCAGCCTGTCACTGCCAGTGACCCCTTCTCACGCCTTCTCCCCGCCCGCCGGCCGGAAGCATCTCCCCAAAGACACCGTGGTCACGCACGCTTGCATGCTGCAACCTGCCGTCCCGCCGGGACAGGTGGGGGTGCGTCGCGGAGCGAGTGGGTGTGCCCAGCGGGCCCCCCGCTCCCTGCCTGCCTGGGCTTTGCTGCCCGTTACCCAGGAGTCTGGCTCCTCCTCGGAGCGGCCGTGCGCACGCGGCACAGTTCCACGTCTCAAAAGCCAGAACCTCAGTATCAAGGACGTGGGGGACAACAGCAGGTTCTGGACCCTCAGGACACAACCACACGCAACAGTGTCTGGTCCGGGGAAAGCCTCTCGGGGCTGCCGGAAGGCCAGGGCCGGGCCTCAAAGGCCCAAGGCCACAGTCGGGCAGCACGGAGGCGTCCCCGGGCCCAAGGGCGCATCACACAGACGGAGCGCGCCCCGGGTCACCCCACCCAGCGACCCCGGAGTGGAGGCCACGTCTGTCTCTAGACGACGGCAGGGTGGGTGGAGCCGCCCCGCCAGCCTGGGCAGTGGGGTGTGGGGGCCCCCGGTCGGCAGCTGAGGACGGCTCCGCCGCAGATCACAGGCCCCGACGGCTCCCCTGGCTGGTCGCACCGGACATCTACGAGGAACCGTCACCAACCCCCCACCAACTCTTCCAAAACTCAGGGGGGACACCTGCAGGTCATTCCGTGGGGCTGCCAGGCCCCGGCGCCCAAAGCTGGTGTCGCAGGAAAGAGCGCCGCAGACAGCACCCGCCCACCGAAACCCCAGCACACTGAACCCCGCTCCGCGTACAAGGGACCGCGGAACGTCACGTGCGGGCAGCCATCGGGGGTGCACGGTGGGGTGACGCCCGCAGGTCAGGTAACACTCGTCCTGGCTGCCCGCGCGTGACGGGTGGGAGGGGCCTCGAGTGCCCTCAGCAAGTCCACTGCGGTGAGTGCAGACACGCAGGCACAGCCGGCACCGCCATGTGGCCACCCTCTGCCATCACCACGTGGCACTTCCAAACAAGATTCAACCCAAGCACTCCACCAGGGGACAAAGGCTGCGTGCAAACCACCGTGTGACAGTCACCCGCCAGCCCGCACAACGTGGGGACACGAACTCAGAATAAAGCGACCGAGAGTGCGGGAGGCTGCGTCCTTGTGCACCGTGGACAGACGTCCAATCTCCAAGAATGGGGGCGGGAGGAGGGGACTCGGAACCACGGGAGAAGCGCAGCGTCGTCCAGGAGCCACTCTGTGGTGGCAAGTGGTGCTCTGAGAGGGCATTCGTCTCCGCTGAAAGGCTGCTGGATGGGGCAGTGTGGACAGCGTGCAGACGGGACAGCAAGGACAGCAAGCAGCCAACAACCGAGCCGCTTGCCGGGGACTGAGCCCTCGCAGACCCCGCTGGCCGCCGCTGCTGTGACTGCGTGCAGGTTGGTGACGCGGGTGCGGCCACGGCCCACTCACCGTGGCGCTGCCCCGGGCCTCGTCGTAGGCCACCTGGATGATGTCCGTGGCACTGGCATTGAGGAAGAAGTAGCCAGAACCTTCTCTGATGTGCAGCTCCACCTGCAGGTGGGGTCAGGCCGGGGTCAAGGCCGGGGCTGCCCACCCTGAGGCCACCCGGGGGTCACGGGGACGGGCGGCTGTACCTGCACTGCCGGGTGGTTGTAGACGGTCACCTCCTCCGGGCTCACCCTCACGTCCTCCACGAGGACGAGCTCTATGGAGGCCGACACGGGCACAAGGGGGTCCTGCGGGGCCGAGGCCGGGGCCATCAGGGGTGGGGACAAGCGGCCCCCAGGCCCCAGCGCTAACAGGCGGCATCCCCCCACGGTCCTGCTGGCCAGGCCCCACCAGGCAGGCGAGCCCCACGCCCCGCCCACAGCCAGCTCGGGGGGTGCTCAGCGTGCTCCTGGGACAGCAACTCAGCCTGGGGGCCGTGCTCATGTGTCCGTGGCCCTGTGTCCTCCCTGTGTCCCCCCAGGGGACCTGCTCTGACTCGCCTGTGCTCACACATGAGCACCTACTGCGTGCCAGGCACTGCGTCAGCAGCAGTGGGACAGCAGGCACCGTCGGGGGTGTGTCCTAATGTGTGGATTAACAGAGAAAGTGACAATGACAAAGGCCTCTGCACGGCCACCACGGGTACCAGAGGGATCGGCCCTGGGGTGGCCTCTCAGGTGAGTGGGGACCCCAGGAGCAAAGGTATGTGATGTCAGGACCTGGGGGTGCCCACAGGGCAGAGGATGTGAGTGCAGGGGCCCCAGGTGGGGGAGCTCAGACGTCAACCCCAGCAGGTGAGTCCCACATGCCCGGCTCACGGAAGGGGCCCAGGACACTCAAGACACAGGGCAGCGGGGCCACAGGGGCAGCGGGGCCACACGGGCAGCAGGGTCACAGGGGCAGCTGGGCCACACGGGCAGCGGGGCCACACGGGCAGCGGGGTCACAGGGGCAGCGGGGCCACAGGGGCAGCGGGGCCACACGGGCAGCGGGGCCACACGGGCAGCGGGGTCACAGGGGCAGCGGGGACACAGGGGCAGCGGGGCCACACGGGCAGCGGGCCCAGGACATACTGGTTGATGCACTCCGGCTGCTGCGAGGTGAGGCTGCTTGTAACCGGTCACGGTGGCCGAGATGGTCGTGCTCCCTGACGCCTTGTGGACCGATATGGCCTGCAGACCTGGGGCCAGGACGAGGGGGCCGTGTGGTCGCCAACCCCATCACTGCCTGTGCAGCCGCCCCTCCCCCACAGCCCTAAGAGCACGGATTGGGGTCGCTTAAACTGCGTGGACCATGGGGGTGACAGGCCCCAGCTGGTGCCACAAAACAGCTCAGCTGGTGGGGGAGACGCACTTGGCTCAGGGTCTGTGGGGCGGGCAGCTCAGGGCGCAGCCTGTGTGAGGGGACCTGAGACCCGCGTGCGATGGCCCCGCGTTGGGGGGCTGTCTTCACAGGAACGTAGGAAGCAGCAGGCTCACTGTGCTGAGCCTCCAGCCTGGTGACGGGTCCCCGGCCGCAGCTCCCACAGCACCTGTCCGTCTGTCCATCTGTTCACGGTCAGCCCCCACTGCCCCCTGGGCCCAGGGCCAACACCCCAACCCCCCCGCTCACCGTGCAGCTTCCTCTGGCCGCTGCCGTCGTCCTGGGTCACCAACCGCATGGGCAGGCTGAGCTCCACACTGGCCAGCGCCGGCCGGCTGGACGCCCACTGCACGCTCAGGGAGCTGAAGTTGTCGAACCTGCGGCCCTGCTGGTCGTAGGCGGCCAGGCCCAGGACAGGGCTCCGGTGGCTGGACACTGGCACCTGTGGGAGCCAGGGTCAGGCCCCGCTGCACCCAGAACTCCGTGGGCACAAGGTGAGGGGCACTGACGACCAGCTGGACTCAGTCAGTCCTGTCCACAGCTGCACCCCGAATTGGCCGCTGCCTTGGGGGCCCTGGGGCATCCTGGTGAGGGACGGGGTGAGTCCTCACTGCCATCAGGGGGGCCCACCTGGCTCTCGGTCCACAATGGGACCAAGGAGCTTTGGTGACGTCGGAAGCACTGTTTGGCTGTCACAACTATGGGGGTGCAATGGGCATCTGGTGGGAACAGGTCAAGGGCGCTGCTCTAAGTCCTACAATGCAGGGACAGCCCACTGGGCAGGAGGATCCAGCCCCCACCATCAGCGATGCCAAGGCTGTGAGATCACGACCCCAACCGGCCTGCTCCTGTCTTCCGAAGCCCTTAGCCCTGCTCCCAGCCCCCCCACTCAGCAGGGGTGCTAACTGCAGCCCCAAAAGGTCCCAGAGCCACTCCACCCGTGAAGCTCCTCCCTGAACCATGCTCCCGCGCTCCTGAACTGTCCCCATGATACGCAGGCAGAGCAAGCAGGACCCAGGCAAGGGCGGGGACAGCCACGGGGACTCAGTGGCTGAGGGTCATGCCTCAGGACCCAGTTCCCACCCACCCACCTGCCTGGGCAAACCCACACCTCAGAGCCCAGCCAGGCAGCCTCCCCCAACACGGCCGTCCCCGCACAGCACAGGGGCGAGGGGCGGCAGGGACCCCGGGCACCGAGGTGCCTGCCTCCCAGTCCACCTGTCCCCACTCAGGATGCCGTGGGCTTCTCAGAGCCCCAGAGTCACAGTGGAACCCCCTCCCAGGTCTTCAGGAGCCTGACCCGTGATCCACGCAAACAGGGAGACGCATGCTCCTGAGCATCGCTGCAGGCGCATCAGACACGGGCCACCTCCCTGCCCTGTGGTTCGCACTGACCACGCCCCTCACCCTGGGCACTGACCACGCCCCTCACCCTGGGCACTGACCACGCCCCTCACCCTGGGCACTGACCACGCCCCTCACCCTGGGCACTGACCACACCCCTCACTCTGGCCAGTGAAATGTGGGGTGGGACATGGAGACAGCTGCGTGTGGGACGAAGGGGCCCCGGAACCATTGCTGTCACCGCCATGTCACTTACCACCTGCTTGTGCTGCTGCAGCAGCGGACACGACAGGTCCAGCTGAGGGCTGGCATAGACGGGCGTCAGGGTGAGCCTGGACGGGGGCGCACACACCACCTTCACCACAGCGGGCTCCAGCACAGGGAAGGGGTTGGTGACACTGGGCCTGTTCCCCACTGAGAGGGCGAGGACCTGGGGATGGGAGGAGCAGTCAGGCATGCAGCTACACAGCCCCGCCTCCCGTGACCTCATCTCCCTGGGACTTGGTGCCCTCCTGCAAAAGGGGGACGACGCTGATACTGATGTCACCAGGGTCACAAGGGACATGTGAGGCCCTCTACAGTGCCGGACGAGGGCTCATGGGGCCAGCAGCAGCCTGTTGACGATACACATGTCCTGCAGGGAGGGACGCCCAGCAGCCCCACGAGGCAGGACAAACAGCCGTCCCCGCTGAGCTGCAGGCTCCCGGCCTCTGCCCGACACCCAGGAGGGACGACGCAGGGCCCAGCATGCAGGGGCCCAGAGGGTGTAGGCCGACAGCCCGCAGGGACCAGACAAGCCATGCCCGGGGGAGAAACTTCACGTCAGGTCTTCAGTTCCTCTCAGCGTGTCACTGCTTGTCACCGTGGATTTATGTTGCTTATTTTGTTGCTGCTGCTTCGTAAACGAAGCCAGGGTGGGGCAGGTGGGCCTTTCCCTGGGCGTCTCTTCTGCCCGGGCCCGGGCTGCTGGGTGCACACATGCTTTCCCACCTGCACTGGCCCGCGGGGATCACTCTGCACGTCCCCAGAGACCTGGGCGCGCTCCCTGCTTCCCTGAGCCCTGCTGACCTCCCAGCTCGCTTTGGGTTCCCCAGTGCTGGGGCGCCCTGAGCACAGAGGGGTGCAGGCCAACTGAACAGAACGAGTGTGGGGCCCTGGGCTTGGGGCTGCGGGGCTAGGGGACCCCAGTGCACCTGCCTCATGACCCCACCGATGCCGGCCGAGGTCATTCGGGTCAGACACCCGTGTCCCCAGCCTCCAGTGTCCCGGATGTGACGGTGGGGCGTGCGGACACCTGGAGGGCAAGGCGTCCCCCGGGAGCGCACGGTGACCAGCACTGGGAGGCACCGGGGCCCCAGCCACCACACCCACTCCTCGCTGCCTCCGTCTGAGAGGTGGGACAGCAGCGTCGCTCTCAGGGAGCCTGACTACCTCCCCCGGGGCGGGTCTGGGGGCACCTGCCCCTCACCTGTTCCCCCAAGGCCTGGCAGGTGGCGAGGACCCAGTGCTGCTGCTGACTCCGCGACGCAGGGGGCCCGAAGAGGGCCAGGCCGATGCTGTGCGCGTCCTCGGAGGTGACGTTCCGGAAGAACTTGGACGGCTCGAGGACCCAGGGGCTGGGCCCGCCTTCAAACAGCATCTCCTTGGAGGAGCCCAGGGTCACCAGGGCGACAGCGGAGGGGTCCACGGCCTGCGGGAGGAGGAGGGAAGCGCGGGTTGGTCCCAGAGGCGCAGCCCGCCGTCAGCGCGCTCACGGACGCCGCAGGCTCACGCCGGCTCACCTTGAGGGGCAGGTAGGCCGCGATGGTGATGCGGGCGCTCAGGTGCACGTGGCGGTGCTTGTAGCTGACGAGCAGCGCGGTGTAGCCCTGGGCCTGGGCTCGCACCCGGACGCCGCTGCAGTGCTGGGACCCCGGGGGCAGCCGCCCTGCAGGAGGGGGAGGGGCCACGTCACGTGACCGCGCCTCTGCCCGCAGCCCCTCGTGCGCCCTGGGCTGGGCGGCTCCCGCCACAAGCAGCGCACTCGGCGGGGCGCGCGGCTCGCCCCGGACCGTCCCGCAGGCTCCGCCGCCTGCGCACCCGCAGGGACCACCCTCCCACCGCTGGGCTGGCTGTCGGCACCTTCTGCGTCTGTCGCCCCCATTTCTTCCCTGCGTCCTGGGGTGCGAGGAAACTGCGGCCATTTCCGCACGCTCCTGCGATGACCAGGGCTGTCCCCAGTGCCGGAGGGGACATGGGGCCGCCACGAGCACGTCCCGGTGCGCGTTTATCTTGCGGCCGCACTTCGGCCATTCTGTGGGGTGCGCCCCCCGGGGCTTCTTGCTCAGCTTCCGTCGCTACTGCCAAATGTGCTCCCCAAAACGGCTACTCAAGTGACACTGCCACTCCTAGCGCCCGCGCTGCGTCCCTGGTGACGCGTTGGGTTTTGTTTTTAAAGCCACGTGAGTGGGAGGGAAGCGGGACTGTTTTCTTCCCGAACTTTCAGACAAAGCTACACGGTGAAAGCTCGCCTTCCCCGCCAGTTCACAGCGGACACTGCGCTCCATTTCTCTGGCGTACTGTCTCTGCACCCCGCACCCCACGATCTTGTCTTTCATGCCTTCCCAGGAACCAGCACGTCACTACCTACAGCTCCATGTGTCTTCATGGGCTTTTCTCAAGGTCAAATTTACAGTGAAACGCGCAGATCTTACGCGGATGACACGATGAGTTCTGACAATCGTGGGGACCTATCGAGCCCCACCCCCACCGCGATGCGAAGGCCCCCACGGTCCCTCACGGCGTCCCCAGGTAACCCCAGCAACCCTCCCGTGGAGGCCATCCCTATGTCATTCCAATTTTCTACCACAGTTTAGTTTCTTAAGAAAAAATAAAAATAGCCTTACTGATCCAGAGGTGCCCGTTTAAGCATGTCCCCTCCCACTCACAAGGACAACTTTCCCTTTTCTTGGTGGTTCCTTTGCTGTGGAAAAACTCCTTAGCTTGATGTAGTCCCACTTATTTTTGATTCCCTTGCCCAAGGAGCTAGATCAGTAAAACATGAGCAGGGGTGCGGTCTGAGACGTCACTGCCTGTGTTTACCTCTAGGAGTTCTGTGGTTTCGGGTCTTACATTTAAGTCTTTAATCCACTCAGAACTTATTCTCATACGTGGTGTAAAAAGGTGGTCCAGGTTCATTTTTTTGCACATATCTGCCCAGAAGATACCTGCCTAGGACACATCTGACCAAGGATTAATGTCCAAAATTTGTAAAAAATAAGCTCAAAAAACTAATCACAAAAAAACAAAAAAAAAATCTAATTTAAAAATAGGCAGAAGACGTGAATAGACATTAGACGTGAGGACATACACACAGCCAACAGACATGTGAAAAGATGCTCCATGCCACCGATCATCAGAGAATGCAAATTAAAACCACGATGAGGTACCACCCCTGTCCGAGGGGCCATCACCCATAAACCTACAGACGAGTGTCGGTGAGGATGTGGCGAGAAGGGAGCCCTCGTGGGACTGCAAACGGGGCAGCCACCGTGGAAATCAGAACGGAGGGTCCTCAACACATTCAAACTAGAGCGACCCGATGACCCAGCAATTTCACTCCTGGGTGTCGGCCCACAGAATTCCGAAACGCTCATTTGAGAAGACCCCTGCGCCCCTGTGTTCAGTGCAGCGCTAGTCACGACAGCCAGGACGTGGGGGCAGCCGAAGTGCCCGTCGGTGCACGACTGGGCAGGGACGATGTGGCGCATTTGCACGTGGGAGTGTCACTCAGCCATGAAGGAGCGTGACATCTCAGCCTCCGCAACACGGACGGACCGAGAGGGCAGTCTGCTAAGGGACACGAGTCCGACTGAGATGGACAAAGGCCACACGGTCTCACGTACGCCTGAGACCTAAAGGACAGACGGAACGAACAAAACAGACTCAGACGCAGAGAACCAACCGACGGTTACGGAGGGGAGGGGCGGGGAGGGCTGAGAAGGGGGACGGGACCGGGGAGCACGAAGTGGCCGTCACAGAACAGCCAGCGGGTGTGCAGTGCTGCAAACACTACGTACGGTGTCAGAGGGGCACGAGACGTGGGGGGGCACCCCGTAAGTTATGTAAACGCCCAACCGCTGCGCTGCACCCCTGAAACCAGCGTGAGATAGTCCTGCACGTCAGCTGTAACTTAAATCTACACAGAGTCACGGGGTGCAGAGCACAGCCCAGGGGTCACAGTCAGCGGTGGTGTAACAGCTGTGCGGGGGCGGGCGGGCAGGCCTGTCGGGGTGGCCACTCTGTGAGGGGCGCAGAGGGCTGATCCCTGCGCTGTTTGCACACCTGAAACCAACAATAAAAACTTTTTTAAAAGTAAAGCACACATAATGCCGTGGTGTCTCGCACTCACAGACGTGTGCCACCACTACCACTGTCCCCAGCACCTGCTGCCCTCCTGGTACTGGGTGGCACTGTGACGTGCACTCGTTCAGAGTGACACCCACTTAGGAGACATGGAAACTGAGGCTCAGAGTGAACAGTGACACCACGGGCCACACCGCACGTAAGCTCCAGGCCAGAACACCGCTGACGGTGGCCAAGGGGACAAGTGCCGTTTCTCAGACTGTGGCCTCCACAGCCCCAGGCCCGTTTAACCGGGAGCCCAGGCGTGTGACCCCGCCTGCCGCCCCATCCGTGCCGCTCACCTGGCAGTGGCTGGAACACACCAGGGCTCTCCACCTGCACCGCCAAGTCGAAGTGGGAGCAGTCGCTCAGCGTGACCACCTCGTCGGCCCCGCCGGGCATGAGCCCGCTGACCCTGAGGGGCAGCTCCAGGGCCTGGCCCACGCGGGCCTCCACCTGGCACGGGGCAAACTCCATGCCGCTGGGCTCGATCACGAAGACCTGGAGGACAGGGCGTGGCCGGGTCCTAAGCCGACGGGCCAGGACAGGCCTGCTGCTCCGGGTGCCTAAACGCTGCTGTGGGCTGGGCACTGAGCACATGCAGGTGAGAAGGCCAAGACTGGGGGACACGCGGATGCACGTGAGCACAGGGTGAAGCTCAGGGGCAGAGGTGTCAGCGGGTGACACAGGTGCTCAGACCCGAGGGCCACACTCAGAGGCCGCCAGGCTGTTCTGAAAGAAGAGAGGAAAGACCAGCACCCCCACTCACACAGGGGAGGCTCGGCAGAGCCCAGGCTCTGTCCCGAGGGCACCGCTGACTGCTCTAACCCCTCTCCTCATTAAGAAGGTTCCATTACCAAGTCTCTGGATGGAGACACTGGTGTGGGAAGTTGAGGGGCACACCCAAGCTGGGCGTGGTGGCATCCGGCCTTGCAGCCAGCGCTAACCGTCACTCAGGTGGCCTCTTGGGGACCGTCCTAGGCTTTGGGCTGAGCGCCAGGTGCAAGGCTGCAGCACAATTACTACGATGAGGAAGCTTGGGGGACAAGGCAGGGCAGGGTGGTCACCGTCTGTCCAGATATGTGACAATTACGCTGTAGCCAAAGGGTCTGCAATGACTTCCTTCACATGTGACTTTAGATCAGTCTTTAGACGTGTGTGGGTCACAATAAAAGGACTAAAATGACCTAAATGAGTGACAAGGGGGTCAAGGTCAGGGTCAGGCATAAGCAGGTGTGCTCAGGAGGCCACCGGGGGGCCAGCAGGGCTCAGTGACTTTTACTGCATCAGGTTGTCCCTAGTCACTCAGTCACAGGTCAGGGGCAGAGCCCTGGGGTCGGGCACCCTGGACGCGTGTCTGAACAGAAGTCACAGGAAAGTGGGTGGTGGGCCCCCAGAATCCAGGGCTTTCCTTTCTCAGTGAATTCACAACCCACACCCAGTGGCCCTGGCAGTTTGCAGGGTTGTATCTTTTGGGCCTGGGGAATTTTCTAGGACTCCTTGGATTGACCCATGTCTCCTGTGCTCTTGGTCTCCCTGCAGAAGCTCCAGTGATGCTGACTCTGGCCCCGTGGGTCCCGTCCCCACCTGCTATGGGCTGTCACCTCAAGCTCCCTGGCCTGGCTGTGAGCGCCTCAGGGCACGCCTGGGGCTGGGCCCCACACCACCCTGCCCAACACCAAGCACAAGACCCAGCGCTGACGGGCATCTGTGACTTACACTGAGGGCTGGGGAAGAGGTGGGGCAAGAGGCCACCACCCCGGGCTGCCCCCCAGCTGTCTGGCCCAAGGTCTCACCTTCATCTCTGCGAAGTGCAGTGGGTTCTGCACGTCATGCGCCTGGATCACGCTGAGTCCCACGTCACTGCCGGTGGTCATCACACCCTTGACGGTGACCGTGGCGACCATGGGACTCGACGAGGACCACGTGAAATTCCCACTGCCGCCCTGGGCCTGGGGCACAATCACCATTGGTCAGCTGGCCTGCCGGTCTCAGTTTTATGCACACACAATTCACCTTCACTCATACAGCTTTGTACGCTCACACACTCACGTCCATTCATGCTCACTGTCAGACATGCAAGGTCAGTGTCTCCCACCATGTAGGAAAACACGACATTAAGGCAGCACTTGACTGCAGGCTGCCGCCCACTGCTGCTTTGTGTCCTGTCCTCATACTCCAGGAACCTTGGGGCCGATGTACACGCAGAGACATGCACACACACACATGCACAGGAACATGCACCCACCCATATGCACACCCACATGCACGCACAGATGCACATGAACCCGCGCACACGCACCCACCCACATACATGCACACACACATGCATGCACACACACACACATGCACACACACACACACACATGCACACACATGCCCATGACAGTGGCCGCTCGTGACAACCCACGTGAACATCAAAGACCAAGGACACGTGGCATGTGACAGAGGTGGGGACGTTTTCTCTTGAATTTCAAACTTTTCTCTAAGGATATTTACAGTTTTGGGAAAACAAATTTTTACAAAAACGAGTGCGTGTGAAGTTACGGCCGTGTTCCAGGTTTTCGTTATTTTGCTTTGTTTTCTGTTTCTCAGGTTTTTTTCTAATTATCAGAACACATTTCTGTGACAGAAGCCTGGAACTTCGCTCTAGCCCCACAGACGGTGACAACAGGAGAAACGGAACAAAGGGAAAGCTGCGCCCTCAGACACCCCAGATGCGGGGGCCCCTACCTGTATGGTGTACTGATAGGCACCCGCCTTCGGTTGCCATGGGAACATCAAGATGCTGGGATGCAGAGTGATGGGGACGTGAATCTCCACCTCCTGCTGGTTCCACACAGGCACCCGCAAGGTGTGGACGCCTCCGTCCTGCAAGGGGGTGAGTGCGTCCCACGTCACCACGACGACCAAGTCCAGCAGCTCTCCCGCCACGCAGACCCCACGCGTCCTGGGGTCTGTGACCTGGGCAGACTCCGCGACGGGGGTCGTGTGACACGCACTGCAGCTGCCCCATCTCCAGGGCTCTGTCACAACCACTCAAGTAAACAGGGCTGACTTCGCCCTCATGGACCCCCTGAGAGGACGGACGTGGTGACTCCCGCACCGCAGACAGGGTAACTGAGGCACGGAGGCTGCGGCAGCCCACCCAGGGCCCCAGCGCTGCAGGGCTGCCCCCGCACCCCCCCCCCAATCCGGGGCTGCAGCAGGCTCTGCACAGGGAGGGGGCTCGACTGCCTGAACTCCTCCGTGACGGGAAGTGCGGACTCTCAAGGGCCCACCCCCAGAACAGCCTGAGGGAGCTCGTGGCCCCTGCCTAGGGACCCGATGGGCGCAGGGGGCCCAACACCAGAACCCCCAGCAAGGATGCTGGTCCTAATCCCCAAAGGCAAAGCTAGCTCATGGACACGGGGCGGCCAAGGGCAGGGAAGGGGGCGCAGAGGCCCGAAGCCCCAGGGGGCGGGGCCCTCGTGGCACCCGAGTCGGTGGCCGAGCCAGGGTCCCACTCCTGGGCCTGGTGTCCCCTCTGCGGTGGTTTGGGGGGGCACACGAGGGGGCACCCACTTGCCTGGTCCACCACAGAGGTGAGGGCCGCCTCGACGACGGTCTGGCCACTCCTGGTCGCCCTGACGTGGTGGAACGACCCGTTGGGGGAGGAAGACAGCACCTGGAAGAACTCGGCGGGGAGCGTGGCCTCGATGCGGATGCTCTGGAAGGCACAGCAGCGCGGGTGAGAGGCTCTCCTCCCACCACGGAAGCCGGCAGCGACGGGAGCCAGAGCAGCAGCCCAGCCCCGGCCCCGAAGCCAGCACCAGGCAGGCGCCCAGGCCTGACGGCCAGCAGACCTGTGACCCCTCCAGGACGACGGGGGCTGGGAGCCTGCTGTCTGTCTTAGGCCCGGGTCCCAACAAGGACACCGCCAAAGACAACAGAAGACACCAAAACCCCTCACAGCTAACTCCCAAAAGACAAGGGTGACTGATGGGTCAGTAATGTGAGGGAGACAATGACTTCTGCACAGACGCCGTTACGGGCACCCGGGGGTCTTCTCTCACAGGACCAGGACGCTGCCTAGGCCCTCTCTACCTGCCCACATGGTGCTCCTGCCCCGGCCAGAAAGAGCCGGAAGGCCCTCACAGGTGGCCTTTCACACAGGACTTCCCAGCAGTCACAGTGGCCCCGGCCCTGTGGGTAGAGGTGGCCCCTCCGCAAGCAGGAGCCTGTTCGCAGCACTGTGAGGTCCCCAGCCACCTCCTGACAGGGCCCCTAGGGCACTGCTGCCTGCAGTTCCACCCCGCCCCGTCCCACTCAGCCTCACAGGGTCCTGAGATGCCCGGGGACCCCACGGTAGCACCCCTGGAGGCGCCTGAGCTGGCCCACCTGCATGGAGACCCCATTCCCTTGGGGGCAACTCACTGAGCAGCTGCTTCAGGAGACACCCCCCAGCCACTCCCCAGGCCGAGCAGGCACTCACGTCGGATGGGTACACCTTGTTACCGGACTTGTCGAGCACGTCAATGGTGATTTCGTACCAGCGGCCAGTCTCGAGCACCCACCTGTCACCAGGGTAGACTGTGAACCCTGTAAAACAGGCGACAACTCAGGCCACAGAGGAGGGCAGCTGAGGACAGGAGGGGACCTGGCATGTGGCACCAGAGCCCCATGCTGCTCGCCTGGAGGCTCCACTACCACCTACCTGCAAGGGCCCAGACCCCTCCCTGTACCAGACAGCCCACTGCAGTTCACCTGTGCTCCTCCGGGAAGAGATTAGTGACTGCGATGCCCAATGCCACCGTCAGCCATGAGCCCTCACAGCCTGAGCTGGTCCTGAAGATTACCCAGGACCCATCGAGCGATCCCAAGGTGACTGCTCAGGACTCGTTCAAACCTGATCCAGTCCTCAGCAGGTCTAGCTCCAACGCCACACCGGTGTACACTCTGAACACACAGTAGGTCTGCTCTGAATCCACGCTGAACACACAGTAGGTCTACACCCTGAATCCGCAGAGTCTACGCCCTGAATAGAGTACGTGTACACCTGAAATCCACACTACGTCCACACTCTGAATGCACAGTGGGTCTACGCTCTGAGCGCGTGGTGTCCGCATTCTGGATGCACAGTGGGTCTGCACGTGAGGCCTGGCACTGCACGCTCTCCTGTGTGACCGGCAGTCCAGTGCCCAGCACGGGCCAGAGAGATGGACAGTACTGAAACCATTCTGAGCAAATGGAGCTCCTGCGGCACACAGGGCCACCCTCCTGGTGTCACCACTGTCCCCCTGGGACGGCAGCAAACACGAGGACCAGGGGACTTGCTGCACCGCAGACTCGCCTGCCTGAACCCCTTCAGTGCATCCGACAGGTGAGGAAGCTCAGACCACAGGAGGCTCCGCGTCCATGACTGAGGGTGCGTCGTGGGCATCTCTCAAGCTGTCACCTGCTGCGCCCTCCAGGTCTCCTTGCCTCCCCCCGGAGACCCCTACCAATGGCCACGTCATTCTGGGGGCCCCTCTCCCTGAGCTGGCCCCCAACCTCCACGTCCACAGCCATGGCCAGGCCTGGACAGAGCCCTGGTGTAAAATCCAGCAGGAGGCAAGGCCCTTCCCCACTCTGCCTGTCTGCTGTCCCCGCAAGCTGCCCGCCCGCCCTCATCTGCACC
Organism: Lyroderma lyra; assembly: GCA_004026885.1. NCBI lineage: Eukaryota > Metazoa > Chordata > Mammalia > Chiroptera > Megadermatidae > Lyroderma > Lyroderma lyra. Next base: position 6,493 of record PVJL010010129.1, on the reverse strand, counting down.
CGGACTGTTCCCGGGCTCTGATGGGGGACCCAGTGCCCCCCAGGCCAGCATGGGGGTGCCGACAACCGCAGGCCTCCTGCTGAAGGGGCACGTTCCGGGGGCTGCTCCTCCTGGCTCAGACCCTGTTAATCACCTACGAGAGGCGCCCGGGACGCAGGAGGCCCACTCACCCAGGTAGCCGGGCTCCACCACGTAGACGGTGCTGTTGGGCAGCCGCGACGCGCCCTGCATGCGGATGTCTGGGTTCTCAGTCAGGGACAACGCGCACACAGACAGCGGCGGCTCCAGGGTGGACGGCAGGGGAGAGGGGCTCCTGGAGCCACCAGGCTTCCTGCAGCAGCCACAGGGGACGGGAGCCCACGGGGGACGGGAGCCCATGGGGGACAGGAGCCCACAGGCGACAGGGCCCGCGACCAGCCTGGGATGGGGACGGCGCACGCAGTGTGGGGACAGCCTCAGCCCGGCCCCTCGATGAGACCACAGGCGTCAGAGCAGGTGCTGGAGGTGAGGAGCACGCCCCCCGCCCCAGCCTGCCACCCTGGAGCCTCCCCAGTGTGTCACCACAGGGGTGAGTGACGTCACACCGCCCGCCGCTGGTTGGCTCTTTCTGACGCAGAGGAAACCGCGGATTTTAGAGGAAGTGACTTCCACGCAGCTGCCAGGCAAGGATACTCTTGTGGCCGAGGACCAGGCTGCTCTGCCCCAGCTGCACCGCAGTGACCGTCGACGTGTCCTGGTCCAAGACAGCCACAGGCCGGCCTGCGTCCCCCGCGGGCCCCGGTACGTGGCTCTGGAGCTGCAGCTCGTACTGGTCCGAAGGCATAGCGAGTTCTGGCCGTCCCGGTCCCGAGAGGACCCGGCAGGGGGAGGGAGAGAGCGGGGGGCGAGCATGAGCCACGGCCAGCGTGCAGGCTGCTCCCCACCGACTGCCCACTGTAAGTCCCAACGCCCTTCCCCGAGCCTGCGGATGCGGCCGACACGCCACAGTCTCACAGGCAACCGTCTCTGTGCCCGTTGCACACGGGGGCCCTGGAGCCGTGTTCCCAGTGAAGGTGCTTGTCCAGGGTCCCCACGGCGTGGGACGTGCAGTCTGCCACGTGCGCAGCAGCTTCCCCGGGGCTGCCCTGCCCGGCCCGCACCCTACAGGCAGGGACGACAAGCGCTCTGATGCCCGGCAGACAGGTGTGGCCGCTGTCCTCTGTCAGGTGCCGCCGTGTGGACTGGAGAGCGTGGGAAAGCAGGGGAGGCCCCCAGGGGTGAGCACAGAGCTGGGACGCCAACCAGAGGGAGGGGACCACTCTGACATTCTCTGTCCCCAGCCCGAAGAATGTCCGGTCAACTAACCTGCTCACCGAGCCCACAGCTGCGGCCGCGTCCAGCTCCAGCCAGAAAGCTGAGGACGCAGAGAACCAGACCACCCCCGCCTATTCCAGGCCAGCTCAGGGCCACCAGGGGGTCAGCTTACAGCGTCCCTGAGATGCCCAGGAGCCCTGATGGGGGTTCTGAGGGGAGGCGCCCTGCCCTCTCCTGTCCTGGGGCGCCTTCCGTGTCCCACGAGTCCCCAAGGACCAGCCCCGGAGCAGAGAGCTCTTGGAGTGTGGCCCCCGGGCCAACAGGGGCACCGGAAGTTGCAGACACGCTGACCTGACTGGGGGTGGGCCCTGCGCTCTGCAAGGACCTGGGACGGAACCCACCTTGGCACACGGCCACTCCCATCTCTCACGGGGGCAGCTCGCCCAGCCTGCACTGGGAACCTGGCGGACAAAGTCCCCAGGGCTCAGAGACTGGGCAGTGACTGAGGACACACATCCCAAGTGACAGAACGACGCGGTCGCTCAGCAGAGCAGCACCCCTCTCCGCTGCCTCCTCCACGGTGGGAAGTTCAGGAGACACCCACCCACCGCGGGACTCCCTGCTCGCCAAAGGCCTGACCGTGGGAGGCCCTGCCGCGCGGCTCAGCTGAGGTGGGTCCTGCAGGACCACAGCCCCTGCGCGGGGAGGAGGCACCGGAGGCTTCTGGACGCCACCTGCCCCACGGCACACAGCCCCCCCGGGAGGCAGCGGCTCCCACAGGAGTGCGAGCCCTGCGGTGGGCGGCCCCAGTGTGACACCTGTACCCGAGACCCTGACGCCTGTGCCTGACCAGGAAGTGTGTGCGAACTCGAGACAGGGTGATCGTGATAACGACCTGGGTCTGCTGCTGCACCAGCAACACTCACTACGTAACATGCGTCAGAACTTCCGGAATAAATCCACAGCCCCACGGAGCAGGCAGCAAAGCCTCAGGACTCCGATGCAGACACTGAGCCCCAAAGCGGGGCAGTGGCGGGCCGAGGCTGCACACGGTCAGCGGCAAACCGGGGTCAAACAGCCAGTGTGCCATCTCCAAAACAGCAGGGGTGCGCCCCACAGGGCTGGACGCAGCGTCTCGGGAGCGGTGTGCACACACACAGCCACCCCGTGTCCACCCACAGGTGACGACAAGCTGTGGTCAGGGAGGCGCTGACAGCTGCTACCGCGTGGGCGGGCCCTGAGGGCGTCACGCTCCATGCAGTAAGCCAGACACCGAAGACGTGCGGCGAGATCAGATCACGGGGGAGGGAAGCGGTGACCAGCGCGCAGAGTTCAGTCTCAGAGGAGAAAACAGCTCTGGGGACGGCGGCCACCACAGGACAGGAATGTTCTCGAGGCCAGGAGCCGCACACCGCGCGGTGGCCGCCGTGCGCGTGTCACCTGGGGCCCACCTGTGATCTTGCCCTGCCGGATCTTCTGCACCTTGTAGCCGATGGCGGTGCCCACCAGCAGGTAGACGTCGCAGGCCGGGTGCAGAAGGATGTTCTCCAGGATGAGGAGCCTCACCTCCGCCGGGCGCACGCTCTGGGCACGGACAGTGGGGAAGGCCAGGTGGGGGGTGGGCAGGAGGCGGGGCGGCGTCACCACCGCTTGGGACGATCACGTGGGGACAGGAAAGCAGGGGTGGAGACACATGCAAACCCTTCAGCCCCCAGAGCCCGGGGAGCCGTGTGGCACGCGGGCACGGTCACTCCTCGTATGGCACAGCTCTGGGCCCAGGGACAATAACTGAGCAGAGAGGAAAGGGAGGACCCGGCAGGGACGCCACCGACACCGGCCAGCGGGGTCGCAGGGTCTGTCCCCACAAAGCCCCGAGGCCGGCGACGGTGGGGAGCGTCAGGCGAGCCTGGGAAGGGGCTCCTGCCTCCCCACCGGCCCCCCACCAGCCTCGCCCCACGTGGCCCCTCGTCAGGATGGTTCCGGGGGCTCAGGGCTGGGGGAGACGCCGTGGGGGCCGCGCCTGCACCACCCGGGACCCACCTTGTACACGGCCTCCTGGATGCGCGCCTTCAGCTTGGAGCTCCCGGTCTTCGTCCCCGACACCAGGACCGTGTCCCCGTGCTTGGCCGCCTTCTCCATCTCTGAGATGTAGGACGGGGGGGTGTACGTGGACTCCAAGAACGGGAGGATTCTGGGAAAGCAGCGTCGTCAGACCTGACACATTCTCTCACTGTCCACCGGGGCCTCCCAGAAGGTTCCAGATGCCGAGGTAACAGGTGTCGCTCTAGCTGTGCCGCTTAGAAACGTGTCCCCGGAACGTCCCACGTGGGAACTGCCCACGCCCTGGCACGACGCACAGGCTCGTGGCCCCGGCCCTCGCCGGCCCTCCGCTCCCACGAAGTACTAACAACGTCGTGTGGGCCCTGGCCGTCGCCCCCCAGCGGTGACAGCGAACGCCACCTGTGATGGGCCCCAATGAGGACGCAGAGCCTGCCTGACCTCTGGGACATTCCTGCCAGTGACCAAAGCCGTGTCTGATCGGGGGGAGCTCCAGACAAACCCCAGTGGGAGGCGCCCACAAAGTCCTGGACTGTGGCCTGCGCGAGTGTCAAGGCCCCGCGAGACACAGAGAACAGAGCACGGAACCGTCCCAGGCGGATGGGGACTGCGGGGACAACAGCAGGGACTCGGGGCTGGGGTCTCGCCACCACGGGCGTGACTGGGACGATGGCGAAGCAGGAGCGCCAGGGTTCATTTCCAGATGTGGAAGCCTGTGTGGCAGAGACGCAGGCCACGTCGTTCGTGGAAGTAAATGCACCTTCCAATGATCGGGGCGACAGTCTGCTCCCCCACGGTCCAGGAATCACTTCTGTGCTGCACTGGGACTTTCCACAGGCTGACAGCTGCAAACTCCCGAAAAACTACGTTTTCTGCTCCCCAAAGGGACTACACTCTTTATAAAAACCACCTGCTAAAGCGCGAGGTCACACGGGGTGGCAGGAAGGGCCCAGACCTGTGTCTGCAGCCACACTGGCCAGCAAAACGTGCTCCATCCACACCTGTTCTGTCCAGGACGTGGTGACCACGCATCACACACAAGAGTGCGCAACGCAAACACAGCCAGTGCACCGCGGGCCTGACCTCGTCCTGCCTCACTGAAACGCAAACGAATGGGGTGGCACGGCCATCACGTTGCAGAGTGGAGATTTCCACGGATCTGCGTTCAAATCCCACCTCCGCCCCTGACCGACCCTGAGACAAGGGGCTCCAGCCTCTCGCCTCTGTCTGAAGATGGAGAGGGCAGTTGTACGTGAGCCCACAGGGCTGCTGGGAGGAGGGATGGGGCTGAGCCATGGAGGGGTCTGTCGGCACGCCCGGGGCTGGGGGACACAGCCGCTCGCACCCGCGGGGGCTGTCACTGCTGGGATGCCCTCCTAGCTGAGAACTGTCTGCCTGTAAGGACGCCCAGTAGGGAGCTGTCATCTAGGGCCACATGGAACCCGGCATGTGGGACAAGGTTTTCTCCTGCAGTGGACATCCCACCTCCTCAACAATGTCCTGCAGAGCACCCCCCCTAAGTTAATCCAGGGGGACGTCAGCTGGCACGCTGGATACTGTCCTGCCCCTCACTGGCAGTTACAATGACGGTGACAACGGTGATGAAAGCCCCCAGCCCACTCAGAGCCAACCAACACCCCCTTCCGGCTCCCCGCCACGGTCAGGGCGCCTCTCACCGCAGTGCATTGTGGGAGTCTGAGAGTCCGCTGGCCTCCGTGTCCTTCACAATTGTCCAGTCAAAGACCAGCCCAGCCAGGGTGCTAAACATGTTTCCTGTACGAGGAGATGGCAGACAGAAATGCACGGGGTTCACTACCTAGGGCCCAGGGAAGGGAGACCCAGCCCCACCCCAGTGGGTACCAGAGACCCCGCCCCATCCAACTTTTGGGCCCACCCAAGCCACAGCCAGTAATTTTCCCACCTAAACAGCTTGCCTTGGCTCATGCTGTGGACTTTTCTAAAATCTCTCAAAGGTTCACAAAACCCAAACAAGCCAGTAGCTGGCTTCGGCGTGTCCCCTACCCCGGCTGGGTGGCCCTAAGCCCGGCACTAGAAGCACCTGGCCACAGTTCCTGGGTTGGCCTCTTGGGGCACCACCAAGCACAGTGTGGGTGGCAGGCATCTGCAGGTTGCTTTGTGGCTCATACCAGGTGCTATGGGAACAGGCTGCAGCTGAACTTGGCCTGTGGCAGGGCCCCTCCCAGGAGGCCCTGGGTCCTGCAAGCTCTGTGGTCAGGTTCAGAATGAGTCAGAGCATTACCTGGCCACCTCCAAGGACGACGACACACCCACAGGGCATGCTGAGCAAGCACCAGAGCTCTGCTAAAGTGAATGCTGACTCATAGGTCCGCCCTGCACCACAGCACCTCCACTGTAGTCACGGCCAGTCCTCACAACCAGTCAGCCTGAGGGTCAGTCCCTCCCACTGACATGCCAACAGCAACCAGGACTCCGTTATAACACAACGGGAGGGCACACCCACCCACACAGGGACACATCTGAAGCACCAGGCAGACTGCACCACACAAGCTCAGGTGATTAATTTCATGAACTCATCCGGGGAAAAGTGCTCCACCTCACTCCTGAATATCACTGCGGTCACCTTTGAAGGCCTCCTCTTGGGAAGCTGTGCACTTAGGCCAGCACCTAGTCCACTGGAGCTGTCATTGTACCCCAAATCTGACAATTAAGTTCGTGAACTCGCCACCGTGGGCTTATGTTGGCAGCGCTGCACAGACACTCGGGAAGGGGTCATAACCTTGGCAAGGCACGATGCCAGCTCTGGTGGCCGTTCCAGAAAAAGAGTTCCAAAACTGCTTTTTTGGAAAGGTGGACTAGGTGCATAGCTTCCCAAGGGGGTACTTCAAAGTTTCTAGGAGGAGTTCACGAAATTAATTCTCCATTCCCGTAGGACACCTACTAAATAAGGCCACTCTACCAACATTCGCATCGTAGGAGCACCAGAAGGAGAAGAGAGAGAGAGCCAGGAATCGAAAACCTGTCTGAAGAAATGATGACTGAAAACTTCCCCAACCCGGTGAAGGAAACAGACACACAAGCCCAGGAAGTGCAGAGAGTCCCAAACAAGATGAACCCAAACAGGCCCACGCCAAGACACATCAAAATCAAAACGCCGACAGTT
>PVJL010010128.1:0-51707 GCA_004026885.1 Lyroderma lyra | reverse complement strand
GCAGGCCGGCTAAACTGAGGCCCTGCCAAGCCAGCGCTGGATTGGTAGTAGGCGGGACGGACCTGCGTCGTCAGCCGGAAACGGAAGTAGAGGAGAGATGCAGGTGGGGGAACAGGCACTGTGGGGAATGCGGTGCTGGCCTGGGACCCTTGGACTAGGTTCAGCCCGTCCATCCCTGTCCCGTTTCCTCAGCCCCCCTCCAGGGCAGGCGCAGCCCTCCGCGGCTTCTCGTGCTGGCCCCGCAGGGTGGCGGTTGTGCGGGTGAGATGAGCGCGCGAGTGGCACGCCCCCTCCCCACATTCACGCCCCGATTTCTGTCATGTTTCCCTCCAGGACCTTCAGCACGTGCCCATCGACATCCAGACCAGCAAGCTGCTCGGTAGGATGGGGCGCTCCAGCGCAGCCGGCTGTTAGGGGGAGGCCCGGCCCTTTGCCCCGCGTCACCAACAGCTGGGGCCCCTGATGCTCCAAGGCCCCTGTTTAGATGCTGACCACTCGCATATTTAATGCCCCCATCTGTGGCCGGAGCTGCCTCACTAGGAGGAGCGGGAAGGAACTATACATAAAATCTGTACTTAACCTGCGTTTTCTGTTTTAGCATTTGTAACATGGGTTGTCAAATCATACGAGTATCATTTAGCAGAGAGGGTAACAGTTTACCTTAAAAAAACAATACTGAGTGGCAGATCTGAAATTGGAACTTAACTGTCTGGCTCTAATGTCTGTGCTTTTTGTATTATGCCAGAAAAATTTCTTTTTAAATTTAAAAGCGGCCATCTCTCCTTAACTTTAGGAGGAAGAGGGACATAGGCCCAGTTAGAAATAAAGACCTTTTAGTAGCCAGGCCATCTCGCTGCTTACTGTATCTGAACTACATACCTCCTCCCCATTTCAGGGCTAGGGAAGGATTTCATTCTGACCCCTCTGGGGCAAGTGCACAGTCTCTGGGTTTTTAAATGCTCATTGAATTAATTGATTTGATGCCAGTTTTGTTAAGATGACATCTGTTTGACTACCTCATCCCTTGCTTCTAGTTCTATGCCATCCACATAATTTTTCTTTCTGAACACTTTAAGGGAATACAGTAGAGGGAGTATAATGATAGCTAGTGTGAAACCCCAGTATTTGACAAGTTGGCAGATTTATTAACCAGGGCAAGGTTCTGCATTCACCACTTAATGGGCCATTTAGTCAGTCCTGTGTGGTGTCCACTGAATGGAGCCCCTTTAACTTCATTTCAGATTTGTCCCAGCTTTTCAGCACATGTGCACTCTTGGTGTGTTAGCTTGTCATTGGTCATGAAAGGGACCGATAAAACAACAACCATTCATTAAGGGTTTGCTATATACCACATGCTATTTTAGGTACTTGACATTGTAATAATAAAGATCACTAAGATTTATTGAGTCTTTGCCACGTGCCAGGCACAGTGCTCATTATTTTACCTGCATTCCCCCTGGTACTCAGTATCTTATTACCCCATTTTACATGTGAGGAAACTGAGGCATATAACCATTGAGAGATTTGCCCAAGAAAGTTGATAATTAGAATCCAGGACCATTTGACCATAAAGCCTAGGTCTTAGTTCTCTCCTACTGAGGAAACATGTATCCCTCAGCTACCTACACCCTCTGCAAAAAACAAATCTGGGCCCAGACTCCAGGAGATCAATCACATTGGTATTTATGCGTGTACAGGATGGTCCTTCACTGGTAAGGACAGACCAGTGTTATCTAGTCCTTAGGGCTCTGTAGTATTAGAGGCTTTGCAGTTGTTCATCTGGTACTTGGCATAACCATCTTGTATTTTCTGTTGTCATGGTTAATCCCAGCTCTGAGGAAGTGGAAGTTGAACAGCTTCTGTCAGTAAGAAAGATGTAATTACCCATGGAAGCAAAAATATGGTGCATTTAGAGTGGTCAAAAGTGGCATTTTGATGTCAAGACCAATTCTAAGTTTTTATCCCTGTGTCAAGGCAATTGTTCTATGAAGTAGGTTGCCAGAGTCTGTGTAGCCCCAGGCATCCCATTGGGCCTGTCTTTTATTCCCATCTTCCTATGACCCCCACTCCATGACCGTAACCAATCTGAATGCAACTTTTCAGCCGGTATTTTAGCATATTTTGACCATGTGAATGAGAATGCCGTGATGGTATTTCTCACGTAGACTGGCTGGTGGACCGAAGGCATTGTAACCTGAAATGGCAGAGTCTGGTATTGACGATCCGAGAGAAGATCAATGCTGCCATCCAGGACATGCCAGAAAGCGAAGAGATCGCCCAGCTGCTGTCTGGATCCTGTGAGTGCTGTGGGGCCACATTCCTGGAGCTCTCTCTTTTATGGAGCAGGATATGTCAGCTGAGCTGTTCCCCTGTTACTTAGCCACAAGGATGATCCCTAGGGAAAGATTTGTGTTTGAGGCATAGGTTCTGGTTTCTTCCAACACAGACTGATGAAGGGGAGAGCTATGCATGATGGGAGAGCTATGCATGCTGAAATTACTAACATGTACATGGGTTAGTTAGCCATGTGCATTAGCCAGAGGAGGTGGGGAAGATATTGGAATTCTTGAAGTCTTTGCTCTTACTTGCTTTCCAGATATTCACTATTTTCACTGCCTAAGAATCGTAGACCTTCTCAAAGGCACTGAAGCTTCCACAAAAAATATTTTCGGCCGGTACTCCTCACAGCGAATGAAGGCAAGTGTGGGCAAGGGTGGTAATGGGATCAGAGCCTCTGTGGTTTCCCTGAGGATCCAGTGGAGACGCCTACATGGAATGTTTCCTAAACTTTCTCTCCATCCTCATAGTTTATTCCAAAAGTAGCTCCTGTCCCGGGTTTACATTTCAGACCTGCTGCTTTGGGGATCGCTCATTGGTGCCATGCTCTTAAAATAAAGTGGGGGAGTTCCCTGATGGTGTAGCGGCTTAAGGCTTCGGCGCTAGTGCTGTCAGCGCTGCTGCCTAGGTTCGATTCCCAGCCAGGGAGCTACCCACATACCAAAAAACAAAAAAATAAATAAATAAAATAAAGTGGTGGTCCAGCTAGCCTTACGAAGAGGATGAGGAGTTTGTGTTTAATGTGATGAGAGCTTCTCCTGTTGAGGATTGGGCTGGAGGGTGGCTGCTGCGTGCTCTTCTGGCTCACTTCCTGTTTCTCCTCTTTTCAGGATTGGCAGGAGATTGTAGCCCTGTATGAGAAGGACAACACCTACTTAGGTAGAGTGGTCCGGCCTGCATGTCCTGGCATTCATGGGGAAACCCACTCCAGAGTTTGGAGACACTAGGCTTCTAGGAGGCACATTCCATGTTGGGGAAGAGGCTGGGCAGAAGATGTTTGCAAGGTGGGAAAAGAAATTCCACAAAAAGTGTTAGGAGGAGGAGGAGAACCAGTCAGGTAGTGGGCATTTGCCAGGCCTGACGCAGCAGGTGTGTGTGGGTCCTCTACTGCTGACCTCTTGGTGAGGTAGAGTGTGGGGCCCCTACCCTCCCTGCACTCCCATTCTGTACTAGGCAGAGAGGCATGGATTATCTTTGGTGCCATACCAGGTGCCCGAGAGAGTAACAAAAGGGCTGATTATAGTTTGGATGTGTTTTTTAAAAGTATAATTAATAATAGCTAATATTTACCAAGCATCTACTTAATACAAGCAATTGTATTTGGTGTTTTATATGGAGTCTCTTTTTTAATCCTCACGGTAAATATTATTGTCCCTGTGCTACAGATGAGGATTGGATTAGGGGGTTAAATGACTGTCTTGAGTTCCACAGCTACAAGGGGGAGGAGCTGGGAGGCCACCCCCAAGCTCTTCACCCCCAAGCTAGGATATAGTGTGTGTGTCCTGGAGCAGGCTTTCCTCACGGTATAAGTGCCTGAGGTGAATTTCCTGGGCCTGTCTTAGTGGAACTCTGTAGCCTCCTGGTTCGGAATGTCACGTACGAGATTCCCTCACTGAAGAAGCAGATCGCCAAGTGCCAGCAGCTGCAGCAGGACTATAGCCGCAAGGAGGAGGAGGGCCAGGCGGGGGCTGCGGAGATGCGGGAGCAGTTCTACCACTCGTGCAAACAGTATGGCATCACGGTGAGCACGAGGGCCCTCGTCACAGTGGGAGGGAACCTGGGGCCTCTGTCTTCCTGGGCCCAACACCTTTGCATCTGGGAAAGGCTTCCTTCTCCATCTGGTTGTGTCCTTTTGGGGCCAGTTTCTCTCCTGTCTTCAGTCGTGCTATGTTTTTTTTTATGTTTTTTTTTTTAATCTGTTGGACTCCACTTCCCACCACTCTGTCTTAGCCTGCCTCTGCAATCCTCTCTAGGGAGACAGTGTCCGAAGAGAACTGCTGGCCCTGGTAAAGGAGCTGCCGAGTCAGCTGGCCACAATTGGGGCTGGGGCTCAGTCCCTCGGGGAAGCCATTGACCTGTACCAGGCCTGTGTCGGATTTGTGTGTGAAAGGTAAAGAAGACCTCGGTTTCTCTCTAATGGGGCGAAAAGTTTGCCTCTTTCCCCTGGCTGTTCTCTCATCTCCACTTGTATTTTTCCCACATGACATTTGAGTTTTGTTTGACATACTTGAGCCCCTGGGAGCCTTGCCCATCTGATCCGATGGCCCGGGCTAAAGCCCCGTGTGGCTTCATGAGTGGGTAGCCGGGGGATCAGCCACATACTCTGTTGCAGCCCTGAAGAGCAGGTGTTGCCGATGCTGCGGTTTGTGCAGGAGCGAGGAAACTGCACGGTGTATGAGTGGAGGACAGGGACAGCGCCCTCCGTGGTGGAGCGGCCGCACCTCGAGGAGCCTCCTGAGCAGGTGGAAGAAGATGCGGTAAGACAAGCTGAGGGAGAGATGCTTCCCTCGACACTCACACAGCCCAGCCCCCCACAACCTGAATTCAGAGTCCCAGAGAAAGAAAGAGGGATTTGTGTGAGAGAAACTATAGGTGAAAGGGCCCAGCGGGCCCTACTCCATTATTTGTCTGGCCTTCCTGATGTCAGAGTAGAGATGAACACTGAAGAACTCAGCAGGCTGGTTGGCTTTGAACTAGGAATCCCCCAGTTCCACGAGCTCTGCGAAGGTGGGTTCTCCTTTGGGGAGCTTGGAGGCCATTGTGTTTAAATAGTGTGCTAGCACACCCTGCAGAAGCAGCTGAGGCCTATGAGGAGGGCAGGCCCCTTTTTTCACCCACCTTTGCAAGCTAACACATTTTGCTCCTTCTAGATTGACTGGGGCGACTTTGGAGTGGAGGTGGCTTCTGAAGGGACTGACTCGGGCATCTCTGCCCAGGCTGCTGGAATTGACTGGGGCATCTCCCTGGAATCGGACTCAAAGGTGAGCATGCCTTCTCGGTCCACCTCTGAGGACTTTCTGTAATTGCCACTTCAGCAGTAAGAGAGGGGTTGCCTGTGTCTTTAAAGGCACCACTCGACGTTCTCTTTAAAGGCACTACTCAACATTCATAGCTCTCACACCAGTTGTTGCCCAAAGGGAGGGAGAGTTTCCAAAGTGACATAACAGAGTCTTGACCACTTTTCTCCTGGTATTCAGGGCAAGGTGTGGGGTGTAGGCAGGTGGTAACTGCAAAGCAGGATGAGGGTGCCATCACACATGGGCCCACACTGCCACCTTCGCCACCTACATCGGGGCCGCACGTCCTTCATACTGTTTAAGTGTATGTCATTGAACTTACTGAGGGCTTTGGTTTATTCTGGATCATTTCCTGGGGACAATTCTGCCCACTCTACTGGGCTTCTTTGCTCTCCACCTAGGAAGCTGGGGGTGATGGGATAGACTGGGGAGACGATGCCACTGCTTTGCAGATCACGGTGCTGGAAGCTGGGACCCAGGGTAAGTGCACCATCTCCTATAGCCCTGGCAGAGCGGGTGCTCAAGGGCCCCCCTGACTCTAGAAACAAAAAATACACTGCCAGGTTTGAGCTTCTTGCACATTTAATTGTTTTCTCAAAGTCTTTTTTTTTGGTTGGGGGGGGGCGGGGGGGTGGTTCCCTGGCTGGGAATTGAATCAAAGTCTTGATGAGACAGAGAGACAGAGTTCTTAAAATTAAGCCTAGAAACTCAACTTCTTGAGGACCGAATGTAGGTCAGCCATTCTGATGGGGGTAGTTCCAGGAGGGCTGATAGGCCTGAAGTCAGACCTGACCCCCCTGCCCACCAGCTGAGAGGGTGCAGCAGTGATGTGAGCCACGAGGGGGCAGTGCAGGATGATACTTCACCTCCTGCAGCCCACCAGCATGCAGGGCTGGCCTTTGCACTCCTCGGCACCCAGCCCCGTGGTCCTCTTCGCAGGCTGGGGTTAGTCCCTCTTCAGGGTTGAGAAGGTGGGGTGGTGGGGGAAGGGTAACCTTTCTGCCCCTGGGTTGGGACAGGAAGTGGCTTTAGTGGGTGAGTGTGTCCATATTCACCCACCAGGGGGTCCCCTTCTCCTGTGCTTAGCTCCTTCATCCCTTCTCTGTCTCTCTTCCTGGCAGCTCCGGAAGGTGTTGCTAGGGGCTCAGATGCCCTGACGCTTCTTGAATACCCTGAGACCCGGAATCAGTTCATCGATGAGCTCATGGAGGTACCTTTATCCTCTGGGAGAGGAGGGGCAGCCTGGTACCAGCACCAGTCCAGATGTCTGACGGGATCCTTCCTGTTTGTGTTAAAGGGCGCCAAATGCTCTCCTCGTCCTGGAGCAGGGCTCACCTATTAGCATGGCCATCATTCCTTGCACAAGGATTTGTCATGTACCTCTTAAGGCCCTGGCACTGCCCGAGGTGCCAGAGATTGAGAGGGAACAAGACGGTCAAAGTCCTTGACCTCCTGGTGCTTATTTTCTGGTGGAGAAGGCAGACAATAAGTAAGATAAAGTAAAATGTGCAGTATGTTAGGTGATGACATTGTGCCATGGAGGAAAAGCCAGGGAGGGAGAGGGGATTGTTGGGAAGGGTTATGGGCCTTTATATCAGGTGGTCAGGGAAGGCCTTGCTGCAAAGGTGACCAGTAAGTCAAAACCGGCAGGGGTGCAGAGAGAGCCATGCCGAGGTCTGGCTGAAGAACTTTCCAAGTAGACAGAGCAACTGCAAAGGCCCTGAGACCAGAGTGTGACTTTCTCATTTGATGAAAAGGAGGCCATTGTAGCAGAGCAGGAAGCTGGGGGAAGTAAAGGAGATCAGAGAGGGGAAGAGGCTGAACTTTGGCTTTTACTCTGAATGAACTGAGAAGCTATTGGAGGTTTTGAGCAGGTTTGGAGCCGCGTGATCTCATTTGTATTTCAGTCCCATCCCTGTAGCTAAGGTGTGGAGCAGCCCAGAGCTAGGAGCCATTGTTCTTGGACCTTCCCTATGGGACTGGGAAGCCGGGGGCCCATCCTTGTTCATCTCTGGGTCTGTTGCCTTCCCAGTGGCCTGCTGGTTGAGGAGGCCTCATGAGTTCCACCGTCTTTCTGCCCAGAGAGATCCCTCCTAGCCTCCAGAAGAGAATAGCACAAAAAGGATCAAGTTTCTGTGGTTGAATAAGAGTGACAAGATATGTGGGTGGTTGATTCTCAGATTCTTCCTAGCCATTTCTCATTCCAGGGCTTCTCAAACATGGATTTCTGTGCCCTGAGTCTCATTCTTTCCATGGAGAGAAAATACCTTCACTGTGGCAGAGAATCCCTTCAGTCTGCATTCTTACCTGATGTACATAGGGTAGGAGGAAGCAGGGGGTCCAGGGCTAGGTAGGATCTGAGATAGCAGTGGGGGCCAAAGAGTGACAGCAGAGGCTGCCCCAAGCTCTCTCGTTATAGTTGGTGAGTTTCTAGTAATAAAGGTGTTCAGAGGAAAGAACCCGCCTCACCCAGCGCCTGACCCTCACATCTTACTCTTTGTTTTGATCAGGCTGAGGGTTAGCTTCTGAGTTCCCCTGGTTTGAACCAAATCCTCTTTTGTCCTCAGCTCGAGATCTTCTTGTCCCAGAGAGCAGTGGAGATGAGCGAGGAGGCAGACATCCTGTCCGTGAGCCAGTTCCAGCTGGCTCCAGCCATCCTGCAGGGCCAGACCAAAGCAAAGATGGTTTCCATGGTGTCAGTGCTGCAGGATCTGATTGGCCGACTCACCAATGTTCGAATGCAACACCTGTTTATGATCCTGGCCTCACCAAGGTCTGGCTTTCTCCTTGAAGTTGGGCTGTTGAGGGGAAGGGGATGCTGGTGCAGGGCCCCGCCATCTTGAGCAGCCCTGACTCTTTGGTGGTTCTTCTCCATGACCCCCCAGACCTCATCCCTGCCTCCCATTACTTTGTCATCCCACCTGGAGACACAGAACCTCTGTGGGGCTAGAGCAGTGGTTTGATGTATGCAGGCAGAGACTGTTCTCAAGAAGACACGGGAACCAGGAGTTGTAATCCCTACAAAACAGGGATGGGTGGGGGATGTGGAGGCCAAGAGGCCACTTAGGGGTTTGGTTTCCTGAGCCACACCTTTTCCATTGGTTGAATGGGGATGCGCAGGTGGCACAGCCACACCAAACACTCAAGCTGAGGGCCCTGTCCAGGTATGTGGACCGAGTGACCGAGCTCCTGCAGCAGAAGCTGAAGCAGTCCCAGCTGCTGGCTTTGAAGAAAGAGCTGATGGTCCAGAAGCAGCGCGAAGCGCTTCAGGAGCAGGCCGCTTTGGAGCCCAAGCTGGACCTGCTGCTGCAAAAGACCAAGGAGCTACAGAAGCTGGTGAGGCAGGACAGGGAACCCTGCCAAGGGCAAGTCCCCCAGGTTCTGCAGAATGAGGCCCCTCTGCTTCCTTCCCACTTGGTATTGCTGTCTTTCAGATTGAAGCTGACATTTCCAAGAGGTACAACGGGCGCCCCGTGAACCTGATGGGAACCTCTCTGTGACTCCCTCCACATTCTTCCTGCCCGTCTTCTCAGCCTTCAGGACGGAGGTGGGACAGCTAGGCTGTTGCTGCAGGCCCTTTCCTGGCTGTCCCCAGAGATCAGGCTGACCAGAGGACAGAAAAGCTGTGTGCTGGAACCATCGCCCAGATGGTGACCTTGGCACTTGCCTTGCAGTCTGCAAGAAGCTGTCTGGATTGGCCCCATCGCCTGTCAGCCTGAAACCACAGCTCCTGCTCTTTCTCGTTATCTAGTTGGACTTAATAAAAGAGGAAGAGACTCTGGCTTCATTGCTGACAGTTACTGCTTCGCTAGCCGAGGAGTTGAGGCCGTGTCCTATTTGCATGGGGTTCTCGATCCCTGAGGGCTCCCTGGGCTATCAGCTACTCCTGTGGAGGTCCAGGTAGGGTCGTTTTCCTCTTTTGGTGACAGGGAGGGCCCAGATCAGTACTAACAAATGGTTCAGCCAGGGGCCCTGGAGTAACTGAGTCAGCTGGCCCCTTCCTCTCCATAGCCAGGCCCAGACTGCCCCTGCTCAAGCCAGAAGCCCAAGGGGAGCAATCAGATGGCAGCCTTGTTGGAGCCAGCAAAGCTGCGTTTTCCTTGTAATCACAGCTTACCTCCGGGCAGAGGGGAAACGTGGTTTGGGGAGGAAGGGTCTGATGAACAAGGTGGAGACAGGAGTTGTCACCTTCACTAGCTGTCTACTTCCTCCTCGTAACTCCCTGCTCCTGTGATTGGGTAGAGCCCACCCCAGGATAGCACCCCTCTCCCAAGCCACCTACCCTTCTCCGTTTCCCAGGAAGGGTAGGGGTTGGGGGTGGCCGGCAATTCGATTTTAATTTCATAGCAGAGCAGTTGATTCATGGCTCTTTGTCGCTGGCGTTGACTCCCGTAATGACTTTCCATCAAAATGAAAAGTGGAGTGACACCACTCATTATTCCTGCTGCTTGTTATCTCAGTTCTGGGGAGGGCCGCCCCCTCCCTGCTGCCTTTCAGCCGTCCCGGACAGTGAGTGATGGCCCCTATTAATCACCGACCCCGCGGACTCTGGCGGACACGCGCTATCCAGAGGAGAGAGAGATAAGGCAGCATGAACTGCTGGAAGCTGCTCCTATCAATTAATGTCAGCCCATCGCTTTCCCCCAATCTTTGCCTCTTCACCTCCTTTTGGAGGTTTTGGGGGCTGAAACAAGTCTGAGAACTGGAAAAGGAAGGACATTGCTGTGGAACGTCGAGGTAAAACTCCTCAGAATAGAAGGGCGTAATGGGGCCACAGTGGGCTGCGACCTGCCCTCAGCCACCGTGAAGGCTCTCGGCGTGGAGAGCTGTCTTGAGTCTCTTGGTCCTTTTCCTTCTGAGAGAATGGCTGCTGCCTCCTGCCCCACCTGTTCAGCTGCTGGCTCCATTGGCCTCTGGCCTCTGTCTTGCAGCAGCCATTAGCTCACCGAGGCATGCTACCCTTGCCCACTCTAATGTCCCCTGTCCAATCACCAGCTGTTACACAGACTATTGCTTACAGGCGGCGAGCTTTAGGGAGAAGCCCTGGGGGTCATGTGACCATGCAGGCTGGGTTCAGGCCTCCGAAGCTCTCGCTCCTGCCCGTCCAGTGGAGCACCTGGCCTGCTGCCTCTGTCCTACCTAGGGCTGATGGGAGGAAGTTGTGCAGACTGAGATTTGGCCATCTTTGCAGGAAGGGAAGTGGGTTTAAACAGAAGGGGTTTTCTCAGCAGATTTTAGCCACCTTGGTAAGTGGTGTGGTTTGCAGAATAGCCTCTCTCAGAAGCATTAGGCCCATTTCACTGCTTCTCTGGTGAAATGAAGGTCCACTTGTCTCCTAGGCTGCTGTAAAAACAATTGTTTTTAAAAACAATTTAATCCCATAGCCCCATTGGGATTTTTCCCAGAACCTTTAGCCCAATTTCCCTTTGGCCTTGTGCTTCACTTCATGGGGCCCCTTTCCTGACCTCCCTAAGTCACTGAAGGTCCTGCCTGGCTCTTTCGCTCCCACACTAGGGAAGGCAACTCAGTGCCCTTCCGATCTGTTTAATCTCCCTTCGTGTCGCTCTGGTAGCGTTTAGGTTCCTGCTAGTTTTTCTCAGAACTGCCTCCAAGGTGGTTGTAAGGATAAAATGAGCAAATATATACAGAGCTGTCAGAACAGTTCCTGGCCCAGAGTAATTATTCACTGGGCAAATGAGACTCTTGTTTTTGGTTTGTGAAGTAGTGATAGGGACTCTTCTCTACCCTGGACTAACTTGCCTTCTTAGAAGGGAGAGGTGAGAGGCTCCTTGTGGAGCTTACAGACCAAGTTCTGAGCAGTCAGGTTTCTAGGATTGGAAAAGAAAAAAAGACGAGAGAAGGAAGAGGCCAAGCCTACACCCTCAGAATTCTTAATGTGATATGAACTTACTGCCAAGTGCATACCCTACGTCTATGTTACTTTTATGCCACTTCTTTGCACAGAAGATTTAAGGCTCTCACTGCTTTGCTAAGACTTGTCATCTGCTTCAAATAAGGAAGCAGCGTTGCCTTTTCCAAATCCTCACCCTGCTAAATCCAGCAACTGCCCAAGCCCCATTTCACCATCTCTGCTCAAATGAAGCCTTTCCTCCGGCACAGATTTTACTGTGTCCTCTCAGTGTGTGGCTCTCCTTACAGTCACTGGAAACCTGTGATGGCTGACAGTGAAAGTGATCCAAGTAGAGTGCTAAGGATTGTTGGTCTGGGTTCTGGCTGCCCACTATGGGAGATGTGGGGTCCTGCACATCTAAAACTAGTTTCCCATTGCCAGTTTGGGGTAGGGGATTAGTTGCATGATTTACACGGAAAATCTCACCTATCTAAAGAATTACCTGCTCCGGAGAATTGACTCAGAACTGAGGGCCAAAAAGAAGCACATCCCAGGCCCTCAGGAGCAGGAGCTAACCCTGTGCTCATGTGCACCTCCCCCCACCTCTCTCTCCCTTCTCCTCATTAATTCCCACGATACTGCTTGCAGTTTATCCCCTAGAAACACAGGTCCTGGGGCTCCTTGCTGCCTTTTCATTCACACCTGTCTCTCATGTTACTAATTTTTATTTCATTGTTTGTCATTTGTTTATTCTCCTCTCCTCCCCACTCCTGTGCACACACATGGAAAAATCTAATAATAGTCAGAGGTTAGGAAAACGACAAACAAAGCAATGTGGTGGCGGTTAGCACCTTCTCTAGATCTGGGTGGCCTGGGTCATATCCTGGCTCTGTGATTGCTGCCTGTGTGATCTTGGGCCAGTCTCTGGCCCTCTCTGTGCATTTCCTTCACATGGAAAATGAAGACAATGATACTCCCTACCTGGCGATAGGTAGCTGTGGTGGGTACATCCGTACCTAGACAGTGCCTGGCACAGTAAGACTAAAACGTAAGCTATTGTGGGAGGCTGGTGGACTGGGAATATCCTGGATTGAAGTTAGAAACTTGTGTTTGGGTCCTGGCTCTGTATGTCCCAGATACCCCAACATGTCCCAAACCAAACCCATTATCATGCCCGTCCCACACTGTATCCCTGTCCCACACTGTATCCCTGTCTGCATTTCCTAGTTCTGTTCCATCAACAAGCTCCAGGCTCTGCTGGCTCCCCTCTAATCCCCTTTTTCATGTGCTCCAGGCATTGTCACCCTAATCATTTCCCTGCTTAGAAACTCTGATGAGCCCTTAGCTCCCCAAACTCCCAATGTAGCAGGCCAGCCCTTGATATTTGGTTCTCCGCCTGCCTTTCCAGCCTGGCTATTCACCCAAGAGTCCCCCAAAGCCCCCTCTTCTTGGCCCCTCCTAGCCTTCCTGATCCAGAGGTCCAAACACATCTCTGGACATTTCCAGTCACCCAGCCGAATTAGTCCCTTCTCAGCAGCATCCCTGACGCTTCCTTTCCAGAGTGCCTGTCTGCTGCATCACCATGCCTCCCCAGTGTCTGTCCCCAAGCTGAGCTGCTTAAGGGCAGGGATTGGGTTTTGCTCATTTTTGTGTCGCCTTTGGAATCTCAAACTTCTCTCAACTTCCATTGTCTTCGTGATCTCCGAAGTGACTTTGACCACTGAAATATGATCACGTGGCTCACAAATTATTAAAAGGAAGAGTCCTACGAAACATGAGATGTTTGGGAAGAAAATTGGGTTCAAGTAGGCTTTTCAAATGGACCTATGGTCAGACTAAAGTCCTCTTTCCCAGCTGCCCAGTGAGAGCACCACCCTGAGGATCTTGTGGACCTCATCTGTCCCCTTTCCCTGTTTATTAAGGGCTCTTCTGGAGAGGAGAGGAGAGGGCTGCCGTCCCATTCTCCTGGAGTTATCACTGCTCCATAAACCGGGGAAGCAAGGTCAGCCCCCATTTACTGAATGCCGCCCATATGCTGGGTTCTGAGTGAGCAGTTCTGCACCCCGAATAATCAGGCCCCTGGAGCTGCTTGCAGGCTGGCGTCCTGCCTGGCAGACCCTGAAGCCCAGCAGGAGGGTGTGCAGCCTGCTCCAGGTCTGCAGAGCGCAGGGTTCCAGCTGACCGCAGATCCATCCTCTTTGTCCTCCAGATGCCCTTCCTCTCAGGTGATGCGTGGGGCCTCGCTTGTACATTGGCCCTGCATAAACTCTTACTTATCCTGCCTGCCACCCTCTTCCCATTCCCCAGGCTTCAAAGAAAACCAGTTTGAATATTTAAACTTCTCCTGTGTGTCTAATAAAAAGTTCTGCACTATTTAACGCCCCAGCTATCCATTACTGTCGGGAGCTGCCCTCTCCCTCCCAGCCTTCCCCTCCCTCCCTCTCGCCCAAACCACGCGCAGCAAAACCATTTGTCAAAGCTCCCACCGCAAGGCTGCGCTTGGCTGTGTCTGAAAGGACAAGCCGCCCCACAGGGGAAGGTGGGAATGAATAAAGGGGCTATGCAAATTGCTGCTTAATCTGCAGAGAAACACCCAGGCTTTAGGGAGATGCTCATTACTTCTTTTAACTGTGATTAACGGGCAAATTAAACCCAAGCCCTTAACTCTCTCCTGGCAGAGGATTTGAATGCAGAGCCCTGGGCCCTGAGGATGGAGGGAGGTTCTTGTCTGGGGCGGAGAAGCTTGAGTGCTGCCCCTTAGCTGCTGGTGGGATAACCCAGGTGAAGGGGAGCGGCTCCAGCACCACTATCCTTAACACTTGGGGAAGGAAGGTCTTCTTGTCCTCTTTCTGGTTTCTTTCAGACAAGAATGAATAAGGGACTAAGGTTGGTGGCTCCTAGATTTACTGCTTTCCTTTTGCCCACCACAACCAAAACAAACAAAAAATAAACAAAAAAAAAAAGTGAGACTCCCTTAGATCTCACCTGCGAAGAATATGCTGAGGGTGTGACCAAAGTGGCGTTAGCCACCGGTAAGCTCATGGTCAGACAAGACCCAAGCTGAGGCTGAGAAAGTGTGTAAAAAGGCCCTTCAGGTGTTCAACTCGAAAACTCATCTTGAGCCCAGGGCCAGGGCAAGAGGCACAGAAGCAGGAGTTGCGGGGAATAGAGACCCTGGGAATAGTCTTGCTACAGGTTATACCTGTTATAGGCAAATAGGGTCGAACACCCAAGTTAGAGATCCAAAGCATCTTTGTTTCTCCGTGTGTGTGTGTGTGTGTGTGTGTGAAGTTATCTGACCCAGCTCATTACATAAAATTCACCACTTCAACCCTCTTAGAGTGTACCGTTCAGTGGCATTAATTACATGCGCATTGCTGGGCAGCCATTCCCCACTACCCATTCCGTCCGTGTTTGCAGATGATCCAGCTGTCCTGTGAGACCTGAATCACCTCTAACAAACCATAGCACGCGAGGCCGAGTTGCGTGGGTGGAAGGAGTTGTGTGTGAAATCGGGGAAATTGGAGAATGCCAGCTGTGGCGCCCAAGATGGAGGCCTGAGGCTTGGGAACACGAGTTTGGTGAAACCCTGCAGGGATGCCCCGTTAAACACAGGTCCCCTTAGCCTGAGTGATTAGGAGGTGAAAGATGACATACACCCGTGACAGACTGTCTGTCAACCTGACGGGGCCGAGGAGAGACACGGCCCCGTATTTTATTTTGTCATCGAGTCGATCAGTAGGTCTGTCATAGAAACCAGGCCTGACAGCTCGCTCAGCGACTCGGTGCTCTTTTCTTAACTCCCGCAGCCCAGCTCCACCATCTATTAAAACATCCCAGGCTGTCAGGGATATTAAAAGGCTCTGTCACTCCTTCTTAAAACAGTCATAAATACAATCTGGACACGAGCATTTGGGCAGGAGCCCCAGTGCTGACTGGGAAGAGACAACAGCAGGTACGCCTGACTTTCTTGACAGCCGAGGCTTTGGCACAGTTCAAACAGGCGGTCATGGACTAATCTTTTTCCCTCTGATGCAAGAATCAGGGCCATCTCCAACATCTGCTGAGGCCTGGCATTGGGAAACTGTTCATGAGCATGGGATGTGGCCTTTGTTAGCACGACAACAAGCCTCAGCTTATCCCTGGTGCCTGGTACACCTAAAGCACACCTGTTCTGAATGTCTGCCTATGCAGCCCGCTTCCTAGGCCTCCCCAGGTGGTGCTGTAGGGGAAGGTGGGGCACGAAACGTAGCAAGAGAGCACCGCGTTCTTCCTCCAAAACGGACCTCTTGCACCCTCGCTGCTCCCCGCAGCCTTCTGATTGACCCACCTCGGTAAGAGGAGCCTTGTAAGGGGCCAGAAGTTTCCCACGTGGAACTCCCCAGAATGCATTCTGGAACTTATCATCTTGCCAATGGGAGGACCCCAGTCAGCTCCAAATCTTTGAGTCTCTCCGAACTGTGGGATGACAGAATCTTTCCACCTGGGAACCTCTAGCTCCTAAAGAGGGAGGTCCCTTCCTCTCTTCATCTCTGATGAGAACATGTGGCCTCTGGCTGCTTGCTAGGAGCGGGCCCCTCTGTTCAAGAGTATCTTAGTTGGGACGGAGGATGTTTCTCCAGTTTGCAGCAGGAATATGGAGGCGTAGAGCCAAAGACCAGCCGCAGTCCCTTGGCAAAATCTGACTCTGGGCTCCATCTCTGTCTGCTGGGCTGGTTATTCACCAAATGCCTAGTCTGCTGAAACCTACCAAAGGCTCTGCCCATGACCTTCTGTGGGGACCTCAAAGCAGCACCCAGGACCCCTGCATCTTGACCTGTTCTGTCTTCTGCCCGCCCAGTGTTCAATGGCTAGGATCGCTTCCCATCCCAGTACTTCCACTTAGCTTTGGGTATTTTTTAAACAACAGATTGTGTTTTTTCCAACAGAATTACATCCTCCAAAACTTTTTCCAAATATTTCATGTCAAGAAGTGTGAGGCTTTTTTTATCCCTTCTTTTTATAATATTTATTAAATGCCTACCTTATTCTGTTGTGCAGCCCCTTGTGTAAGAGAGGAGACAGGTTTCTATCTAATACAAGGAAGCCCTTTCTGACAATCAGAGGTACCCCCCAGGGCACAGGTGAGAAAGTGGCCATCACTGAGGACCTCAAACTGACACTGGATCAATATCTGGTGGGGACGCTGCAGAAGGTAGGAGACAGGGGTTGGATGACTCTGAGAGTCAATGATTTGGGACACTTGGGTATGTCCAGAGGCTGGACAAGGCCTAGCAGCTGTTCACCAGCTGCCTTCCATGTAGCCATCTTGCACTTTAATCCCAGATGGTCAGACCCCTCACCCTCAAAGGTCAGAGGGCCAACCTGCAGGGTAGTGGGCAAACCCTTCTTGGCCCTGGTAGCCCCCAGGCAGTGTCTGTGACCCGCAGGCAAGATATAGGGAGGAAGCGATGAGAGAGAAATGAGGCTGAGAGATCCCACCAGCCACTCGGCTTGAGAAAGACACAGAGCTCTCCCCGCTTGCCCTCTCTCCTCTTCCTCTTGCTGGCTTCCATTCCCAACCTGCTCCTGCCATTTCCTCCCCTGTTTTCACCTGCCTTGCCTTCTCCCTCCCTCTTTTGCTCTCTTCTCATCCCCCTTCCCCTCCCTCCCACCCTCCCTCATCTCCATGGCGATAAAAAGGGAGGAGGGGTGGGCTGCGCCCTATATTTTGAGTTACTCCATAATAGCCCCTTTCTCTGGAGACACAGGGGCTGCCTGTGGAACTAATCTCCCCCTGCCCATCAGCTCACAAAGGGCAAGGAAGCCCCTCCCTCAGCTGGGGCTGCCCTCAGTGACCCCGAGCCCGTTTCCGGGTGCGCTTCCAGCCCTCCAGGGCCTGCAGCTGGGCCTCTCTCACGGGATTCTGCACATAGGCAGGGTCACCCCGGCTGACCTCCCCCGAGGACAGAGGTCAAGCCCCCTCTGGGGTCTCTCATGTGATTGGAAGGGAGCTGAGGCAGGGGGAGGAGGAAGAGCATGGGGGAGGGGACGTTTCCTTTTAATGTAAAATTAAAAGACTCCGTGTGCCTTTCAGTCTGAGCCTGTCTCAGGCTGAGTCACCCAGCATAGGACCCCTAGGACTGGGGAATCTGGGCATCTTAGAAATGGGTTAAACTCCTGGCAACAGCGCTTGATCCCGGAGTATTAGATCATAAAAATCATGGCACAGGAAATGGAGACACTGTCTTCCAGGGCAGCCAGGCAGCAGTCAGCCCTGATTTGACCGTGGTACTTGCTCCGGTCTGCCTTTAGACACCTCTGGGCCTTGATGTGTTTATCATTGGAGTGGGAATGATAATTGCACCAACCTCACGGGCAGCGGTACAAGTGAGATCACAGGCATAACATGCTTCTTAGCATAGTGCCTGGCTCACAGAAGATACTCGAGGTACCATAGCTGTGACTGTATATGGCAGGAAGGGACCCTCAGGCTTCAGGAATCATCTGCTTAGCTCAGGCCAAGGCAACCCCCTCTCAGACAGTTAAAGATGGAGAAGGCACCAACCCAGTGAAGCATGCTCTAAGGGAATGGAGCTGTGGAGACACAGCTGGGCAAGTCAGAATGGCTGGAACTCAATCCCAGCTCCACTGCCTTGCCTGGTGCATAGAGTGGGAATAGTAATAGTGCCCAGGGCCTAGGGTTACAACGAGATCAAATGCGTTAGCACACATAAAGCACTCAGGGGAGAGGCTGGCACGCCGTCCATGCTATATAAATGTTAGTTGTGATTATTACTGATGTTATTGGGATTGGGCTGCTGTACCCGGATTTTTCTAGAATAGTGCTTATTTCCAGTAGTCAAAGCCTTTGTCCCTGCAAGTCTTCTTTCTTTTCCATGTTACACAGCATATTCTGATTTCCGGCAAGGAATAACTTATGATCACTCTTACTTGCTTGGCTGGTGAAAAAGCACACGTTTCGCCCATAGAGACAGCAGAGCTCTAAGCAAGGGACACAGCTAACCCAGAGGGGAGTAATTGGCCCCTTATAAAACAAGGCCAAGTGAAAGATAGGAGTTCAGCAAGGTCGAAGGAGGTCTGGCGGGAGCTGCCGACCGTTCTCCTAACCTGCCCAACTTATTACTGGAATCATTTCAAGAGATAATTTAATGTTCTCCCTCTGTGGCCCTCTTTGCTCCCGAAGGGAAAAAATAAATAAATATACATAGGTCACTACCCCAACCAACACACACTTTACGAGAGCATCACTTGCTAGTTTCTAATGGCATAGTTGTTAGTATAACTGTCCTGGCACCTCCCCTCCATCTGATCACTGGTGAATTATAGGCCTTGAATTCTGACTGCCACTCCCATCACTGCAAAACATTTCTCCTTGGTCCTGACAGGAAGAGAGAATCAGCCTTTCCCATGCAGGGAAACTCAGCGGCTGGAGCGGGGCCTACTACCTGAATGCTGGGAGCAGGAGAAGTTGGGGGGCAAGGCTGAGAGGTGGGGCAGGCGGGTGAGAGAAGACTATCTGAGGAGTGGCAGGATGGCACCTGTTGGGTGTGTGTGGTGGTGGAGAGAGCACTTGATTGAGAGTCCAGGGTCTCACTTCAGCACCGTCTCTAGTTACATACAATCCAGCCCAATCTCTGCCCTGCTGGGACCTCATTTGCTTCCCTTATAAAATAGGGATTTTAAAACTTATTTTTCCCTTTGCCATTTTTAAGCATTTATAATGTGCCAGGCACTGTGTTAAATGCTTTATGTTACCATGATCTCATTTAACACATTCTCATACCAAAGAATATGATCATACTAGTTTAATTCCCATTTAGTAGATGAGAAAACTCAGGTTCCTGGAAATTCAGGCGCTTGCCGGAGGTTGCATAGCCGGTAAGCAGGGATGCTGGCTTGCAACTTGAACTTGTCTGACTCCAGGGCCCAAGCCCCTAACTGTCAGGCAACGCTGCCTTCCAGGGAGAGTAACACTTGTCCTCCTACCTGGCAGGGTGGGAAGAGATAGATGTGCCAATAGGTGTGAAAGGGTTTCGTTAACTGCACAGCCATCTAACACACATGGGGGTAGAAAGGGCTTTGCCAGTGGAAGGGAAAAGAGAGATTGGGGTGGCATGAGCTGAGATTAGAGGCAGGGACCACCTGAGTAAGCTGGCAAAGGCAGCACCACCCCAAAGGGGACTGAATTTAGCAACAAGCAGGCCATATCATAGCAATATAGTGGTTCTCAACCTGTGGGTCGCGACCCTGTCACAGGAGTCGCCTAAGACCATCGGAAAACACATATCAGACGTTTACATGACGATGCATAACAGTAGCAAAATTACAGTTATGAAGTAGCAACGAAAATAATGTTATGGGGGTCACCACACCATGAGGAACCATATTAAAGGGTTGCGGCATCAGGAAGGTTGAGAACCACTGCTTTAGAAGAATGCATTATGGTGACAAATTCACTTGACAATTGCAGCTAGACAATGACAGAGGAGACTATTCTCATGTTCTGAGTCTCCCTACATCCAACAAAGGTATTTTTATTCTGGACCTGCTGGGTCATCCTCAGAGGCTCTGAGCTGAGCAGGACTCTGGTCCAGTTGAGTGGGGCACGTCCTGCTACCCATGACCTCAGCACCACAAAGGGCCTATAGCCTTGGGAAGGTGAGATCCCAAGGAAAAGCTCCTGAGGGTCTGGCTCAGCCACAGGGAGTTGGTGGGGCCAGCATGAGGACACAGAGGTGGCCAAGGTCTGTAGAAGACAGGGACAGCCCCCCGCACACACCCACCCACCCACCTTTCTCGGTGCAGCCCAGTTTTGTTGGTCCAGCCTCAGGCCCAGGCGGAGGCCAGCTGCTTGGTATTCTGCTCAGGCCCCACATCCTGCCTCCCAGCTCCCCCGCCGGCAGGGCCTCCTTCCCCAGCCCAGCCGGGGCCATGCATTATCCTCGCAAGATTGAAGACCTAATGGAGGCGATCAGCACCCGGGGGAGCCACTCCATCCAGGCTCCAGAAGGAGGGCAGAGCAGTGCTAGTTGGCTCCTTTGCCCACCCTAAGATCAGGGCTCCCCGGAACTGAGGAGGGCTCCTGGCCCCCTTCTGAGAGGGCTCTGGACAACTTCAGTCCAGGCAGCACTGCAGCAATCCCTCTCTTCCTCCCCATAGGATACCCTCGACCTCGGGGTCCCTGTGGGGACACCCAGCCACTACCAGCTCTCTAGAAGGACTTTCTGCTCGCTGTGGGGGAGGACAGGCTCCCACCTCTACCCCCCACCCCTGCCTGACTGCCAGCTGGCAGGCCCTGGAGCCAGCCCTCCCCTGCACATTGTTCTCAGCTCTCCTCCTGCCTCTGTGGGAGGTGCGGGCTGAGCCTGGCCCCTCAGGTCAGGAGCTCAGGGCAGCCCCTCCCCTCCCTGGGCTTCAAAGGCCCAAAGGGACTAACTCTTGCCACTGAGGGGCCTCTCCTCTGGGAGGGTGAGGGTGACAGCTGGGGACAGCAGCATTCAGCAACTCCCTGGGAGTGAGTAGAACAGGCCAGGAGGTGATCCTGGACATCGGAGGTCGCCTGAGGGGAGGTCCTGAGGCAGAAGGCCTGGGAAAAGCCTGGGGATGGATGAGAGGCCACAAAGGTGATGCAGTCATGAGAACAATACTGCTAGCAGCTAAAGTCGTCGGACACACAGTGGACCAGGTGCTGAGTTTTCCCCGCATCGTCTCATGCCATCCTCTCGGGACCTGGGTACTACTAGCTCTACATGGCAAAGATGGAGAACATCAGGCTCAGAGAGGTTCGGGAACTTACCCGGACACACACAGGGAGGCTCTGAACAGGATTTGGACCCACACGGTTTTGTTTTGTTTTGATTTTTTTTTTTTTTTTTGGTAGTTCCCTGGCTGGGAATCAAACCCAGGCCGCAGCGTTGACAGCGCCGAAGCCTTAGCCCTGCACCACCAGGGAGCTCCCACACTGTCTGAGTCTGGAACCTCGCTCCTAACCACAGTGCTGCGTCACCAAACACTCAGTGGGACGGGAAATAGAACAGCTTACGGCTCCCACCCCCAAACGCCCACCTGACTCCAGCAAAATACGTGTTTCTTGCCAAAGAACATCCAGAGACCCGAGAGGCATATTTGTTTTCACTGACCCCACATAAAGAGAGATTTCCCCCCGCTCTCCAGCCCTTCTGCCCCTTCTAAGCTCTTTCATCCTCTTCCCAGGCTAAGTCAGTCCCTCCTCCCACCATCTGCTCCCAAGATGGCCGCCGGCACTGCCCACCTTGCTTCCCGCGGGTGGATGGGTCCGGGCCTCATCCCTCCCCCAGGTGCTGTAATCTGAGGGGCAGCCCAGCTGGAATGGACCCAGGGCCTCCCCAGGCCGTCCTCCCGCCCCTGTGAGTTGGCTGGCCTCTGCCCTCTGCCCTCTTCTGCCATTAACCCTGTCACCTGCCGGACATCAGCCCCCGGGCCCGGTCTGTCATCCGTGGCCAAAGATGGATGGGGGGCGGCTGGGAAGCATAAGCAGCGACCCCTTAATGAGATCTGGCGGGGGAGGGCTGGGCTCTATCAGGCGGGCCGCAGGGCCAGGTTGGTGATAACGGCCCTTGTTGAGCGTGACCCATTTTCCTTCTGTGGAGGGGAGGACAGTGGAGTGAAAAGGTACAAGACAGGCTCGGGGGGTCACAGGATTCTGTTACCACCTCCTCCCGCTCGCCCTCCACTGGCAAACCAGACTGGAGGGAGGGAGAGATAGGCAGAAGCTGGGGGGAAAAGACGACCCCCCCCCACTCTCATTCTTCTTGGCACTGTGACCCCAGCTCCTCGGGAAGAAACACAGACACAAAGAACCCCTAGGAAACAGGAGGCCAGCTGCCCGAGTGGGGCAGCCCCAAGGCCGTCCTGGAGACTTTGTGTCTCCTCTCCACATGCAGAGAAATCGAAGGGGGGCTGGGTCCTTTGTGTGCTGTCATCTGTAGAGTGGGGAGCATCTTCAGAGAGAGAGAGAGTGGGACGCAGAGGTGGGGGAAAAAACATTATTGGGTGGTCTCCTGCACATTTTCCCCCTTAGTGAGAATCACTACGGAAAAGGGGCTGGAAAGCATCGATTCCACCCGTTCTTTGCAGGTGGGGAAGATGGGGAAACTGACACCTTAGAGACGGGAAACACCACCCCAATTAGCAACAGAGCTCCAACCCAGCAGCCGGGGCTCCAGAAGATCAAGACCCTTTACTTAGCACCCCCACCCTCCCTCCTGGCTTCTTACCCAGGAGGAAAATGTAACAGCTGCTAAAAGAATCACTCTTGGACTTGTCTGAAAGGGCTTGTTCTTTCCTAGTTCCTCCCCGCCCCCCAAAACATACAACGCATTGCCCCAGGGCATTCAGTGGATGTGGCAGACAGACCACTTGGTGGGGAGTGCGGGGGAGGGTGCTTCCTGTGTCCTCCTGGCCAGGAAGGGGAAATAAGTCACTTCTTGAGAACATTAATGAGGGTGGTTGAAAATAGGGCTCTTTGAGTTTGAGGTTTTTATACTTGGGGATCCCCCCTCCAGGAAGAGTACCCAGCAGAGGCTGGCTGCAAGACTCCTTGGCCACTTATTTTGACACTGTTGTGGCCAGTCCATCCCCAGAGCCACTGCCTTGGCGCAGCCTGATTGCTGGTCTCCCTCCCAGCTGCCTGGTACAGGCTGAGCAGATAGGTGGTGTCAGGAGGCTCAGGGGTCAGGAGGCTTGGATTCTGGTTCTGCTCAGCTGTGTGACTCTCAGCAACTCCTTTAATCTTCCTGGGCCTCAGGTCGCCTTGTCTTTAAGAGGGGTGCTAGACAATGGCCTTCACGCTTCTTTTAAACAGAAAGAGCATAACTAGCAGTGGGAATGGACTTCCCAACTTTGCATTGGGTGGCTTCCTATTAGTAGCTTGACATGGGCTTTGGTGGGAGTACTTGCATCCCAGAAATTGGCAAGCCTTACAAATCAGGGCTTCTCCACTGCCGCCCCCGTGAGAGCCAGCTGCTAAACTTTCACCAGCACGCTACTGACCAGACTCTCACGTGTTGGGTTAAAAACAGAGAAATGCAGACCTGCTTTGGTCGAAGCTGGATTGCCCTCTCTCCATCAAGCTTTGGCCAAATCCAGGACTCGAAAACTATCATACCAGAAGCAGGCTGAGATTTGTTTCAGCTCTAAATTCTGTGTGTCTAAGGAGCAGGCCACAGAGCTGATGCAGGAGGGAGAAAGACGAAGAGGCTTGGGTTTTACAACTGTATTTGGCTAATCAGGACTTGGCTGAGTGGGCAAGTCAGCTTTGAGGAGACAGGCAGGAGTAACCCTGAGGTCCCAAGGCTTTGTGGTGGCCTCTGAAAGCAGGGGACCCTCGGGAGATGTCTTGCCCCAGGAGGCCTCTCACTGAATGGCAGGAGGATGAGACTGCTTTAGGGGCAGGCACATTAATCATCATCTTTCCTGGCCTCCCCTCCTCACAACTGTCCCCTGACCTCCTGGGTAAAGGGCAGTGATGTGCCACTTGGGTCCACTGAGGTACAGGGAGAGCTGGAGCTATCCAGGGGAAGTCCAATAGGCTTTATCTCTATGTGGTGGGGACGATCCCAACCAGGAGAGGTGGAGGCAAGAAATGAAATGCAGGGCTCCACCTTAGCTCCAGCAGTCCCTGACCTTGACATTTGTGTTTCAGTACCACTCTGTGCGATGGGGCAGCTACACCAGGGTTAAAATCATATTCGTTTTCAATTTGGTCTTTGCAGTGGGGAAACTAGAGGGTGGTCACCAGGGACTGTAACCTCATGCAGCTTGCAGCAAAAGGGCATGACAAGCATGTTTCACTCCTACATTTACCTAGCTTCTGTGAAGGATACCAAAGTCAATATTCCCAGAGCTCGCTTTCTTTCAGGCCTATTAGAATCAGCCAGATGAATGTGTTCTTGCAGTGGGGGAAGGAGTGGGAATGGGGGAGGAGGAGGTGGGGAGGGGGCAAGAGAGTGCAGTAAGCGAAAGAAAAGAAACACTAACGTTTATAGTTGAAAGAAGCCTGGCATTTCATCTAGCGGTTTCTAAATCTGCCAATCATCAGAATTGCCCGAAAGGACTTTAAAAGCACGATTTCTTGCCCCTGCCCCTGGACTTACTGATTTAAAACTCTCCAGCAGGGAGGGGTTCTGGTATTTGGGAGCCATGCAGTTCACTGTCCTGGCTGCCCGCAGTGGAGACTGAGGGCGACAGTCAGCGCTGACCATCAATTACACTTTGTTCTCTTTCAGTTTCTAAAAGAGACCTCCTCATTCTCCTTTAGCACAGACAGAAAAACTGAAAGAAGGTCTTCCCTAGCACTAGCCGAAATCTCAGCGACACTTCTGGCCCCTCTCATCTATGTAATGACTTTACCGATAACTTTTGGAGTTGGCCTGCAGGCTGAGTGATCTGACTTTACATCTTCATTCCACAAAAATTGCTTCAGCGCTGACTAATTGCCAGGTCCCCTGTTAGGCGCTGGGGAGACTGCAGTGAGCAAACTGGACATGATCCTTGGCCTTGGAGCTCCCAGCTCGGGAGGGAGTCGGAATTAAACCGGCAATGTTGGGATGTTGGGATGGGGCAGCTGCTGGGATAAGGGGCCAGGGGGTGAGGGGTAGAGTCCTGAAGAAATGAGGAACAGCCTGTGGCCTTAGGATAGTCCAGGAAGGGGGATGAGAAGCTGGGGAGCATAGTTCCTGACAGAGAGAACAGCCTGTGGGAGGGCTGAAGGTAAGACAGCAGAGCAGGCCCCGACGGAAGGAGTGAGAGAACCCATGCAGCCAGGCATTGTGCCCCCTGAACCGCTCTGTCATTTCCATGGCCCTTCCCAGAAACCCCTCTAAGCTCTTCCATGACTCTCTGGGCTCCATTGAGCCCAGAGCAAGACAAAGAACTTTTGTCTGATCAGCTGAGCTGTAATGAGAGAATGACCCCCAGGTTCCTGCTTTATGCATCCAGCGCGGAGCCTGCTTTTGTCAGGGCGGCCCCGTGTTACTGACTCACAGTCAGCCGCGCGTTTTACAATAATTCCGTGATGTCTGTCTTGCATTGTATTTCTGCCTCACTTCCCTTGCAGCTTGCTTCTTAAAAGCCTTGCCTCTTTGCTCTCTTTTTACTTATCTCTTTCTTTGAAGTGGAACATGTCAAGAAGATGTGGGTTTCGGGGAAATCTGCCATCCCAGGGGTCCCTCTCCAATGAAATGCAGGTCAAAGTGAGATTTGGAGTTGAAAGCTGATTAGTCTAAATGCTCACATCTTAGAGAGTCGAACCAGGCTGGCCATCAAGGCTGCTGATCCCATCCTGTCTTATGTGCTGCTGGGGGGCGAGGGGGGCGGGGGGGAAGGCGCGGATGGGGCAGAGTCAGCACCAGACACTGATGTGCCAGGCAGAATGGAATCTCCACACAGTGGCTTCTGGAAGGGAGGGCAGTGGGGAGGGGGCAGATGCTGAGAGGCTCGTGGGAGCCATGCCAACAGATGGGTCCGCCTGGGTTCCTGACTAAACCAACTAACCCTTCCCAAGCCCGATCCATGTGCAAGGCCAGAGCCCCCTATTCTTCCCTGGGATCCCCAGAGAAGCAAAAGGGGCCACGAAGGAATTCACTGGCCAGAGCGAGTCTGGTGGGTGGGGGCCGGAAGGTCAGGAAGGGGCAGGCATGGGGGTGGGTTTGCCCACATTGGCCCATGGGAGCTGAGCCAGCTCAGACAGAGAAGGGCTGCTTTGGCATTCTCCTGTAGTTACCAGGCCTCCCGCCTGCCAGGCTGCTGGTGTGCGGAGCCCAGCCCCCTCCCCACAGAGCCCCTGAGAGGGGCCGGGAGTGGGGGGAAGGCCACCCGTGGCCTTGTGAGGCTGAAGCACAGGCTCCTTCCTCAGCTGCCAGGGAAGAATTTAATTACCAATTAAAGCCCCCTCCATCTGTTTCGGGCCTGCCAGAGAGCTCTCTCTACCCTTTAATTACATCTCTGACAACAATTTAACTCAATTAGCTGGTAAACACAGCAGAATGCAGGCAACCCAGGGCACCCTCTTGTCCCTGCCATCTGTCTGTCCGTCTCCTGCTTTCCCCACTCGCTCCCAGTCTGTCTGTCCGGCCCCTGCTTCCCCATCTCATTTTGACCGCCCCCCTCAGTTTCCTCCTGTCTATCTTCTGCAGCACCTCTTGTCTGTCTCACACCAGCTGCGTCTCCCCCACCCCATCTTTGTCATTCCATCTTCCTTTCCCATCTGCTGTCCGTCCATCCTTATCTGCTGTCTGTCCGTCCCTTTTCCCCTGCTCTGTCTCGTTCGGTCCATTCCAACTGTCTTCCCTTCTCGGCAGGCCGGTCTCCAGGGGGCTCTCCTTCTCCCTTCCTTTTCCCAGTCTTCATTTTCCTTCTCCACGTCCCTCCTCCATTTAACCAGGTCCTGGTCGTTCCCCTAACCTTTCCCGTCTCCTTTTGTTTTGTCCACTTAGCTCAGGCAAATGGGAGCTCGAGGAGTCATCACTGTCCTATGGTGAGCCCTTACTCCGCCGGTCACTGGCTAAGAGCTTTCTGTGTATTATTTTATTGACTCTTCACAAAAATTCTGTGAAGTAGGTATAATTAATCCCATTTTACAAATGGCATCATTAAATCTCAGAGAGTGGAGTTCCCTGATGGTGTAGTGGCTTAAGGCTTCGGCACTGGCGCTGTCAGCGCTGCGGCCTGGGTTCGATTCCCAGCCAGGGAGCTACCCACGTACCAAAAAGCAAAAAATAATAAATAAATAAATCTCAGAGAGGTTTTGCACCTTGCTCAAGGTCACAGAGCGTGCAATAGATAGAACCAGGATTCCAGCCCTTGTGAGGGGGGAAGCTTTGTGGATACCAGAGAGGCCTGAGTACATGGGGAAAGGTTCCGTCTTTCCCTGAAATGAAGGGCAGAGTGATGGGTTCCCAGTTAACCCTGGGTGAAAATTAGGGATGATTTCTGAGAATTTAACCTCACTCTTTCTGCTGGAGAGATCCTTCCAGATTCTACTTTGCCACAGTATTGAAGAAGTACCTTAGTCCCCTCAGAAAGTAAAACATTTCTAGGACCCCAAGGACTAGGAGAGAAGGAGAGAAACAAGTAGGTTATAATTATCCTAGCAACCCTCTCTTGGAATGAGGCCTGGGGGTGGGGGGAGGGCGGTGGAGAAGGGCAGCCTGATCCGTCTTGTGGACAGGCAGGGACATGATGGAGACCCCAGGTCAGCCAGGTAGTCACATGGCTGTGGCTCAGGCAGACCCCAGCCAGATAAAGCTCATCTGCTTTCTTCCCCTGTCCTTCCTTAGCTGACTAATCATTCTTCCTGTGATTAAAACAGAAAAGAATTGGGGGCGACTACAGCAGGGAAGGCGGGGAGCTGTTTCTTATCTCTGTTTTCTACCTGCCTTTGGTTTTCAGCTTTGCAGTCCAGGGGTTACTCTCACCTGGTTTAGAGTCCACGTGTGCCAGGGGCGCGCAGCTTGCCGCCACTCCCTGCCACCTTTTAAGCGGAAGTGCTGGGATCCCATCTAAATTAAGGGCAGGAATTGTGCTCTGAAAGCAAATGCCAACTCTGAGCGCAAGTCACCTCAGAGAGGGAGATGGGATATCACCTAGAATTTTCAAGGTTACAGATCTCTCAAGGGATTTGTCCCATTCTGCAGGGTAGATACGGGAAGTCCTCAGCAGAGGTAACCGGGGG
Source organism: Lyroderma lyra (assembly GCA_004026885.1). NCBI lineage: Eukaryota > Metazoa > Chordata > Mammalia > Chiroptera > Megadermatidae > Lyroderma > Lyroderma lyra. Next base: position 23,788 of record PVJL010010128.1, on the reverse strand, counting down.
TCAGATGGGAGACTGGGAAAGAGGCAGAGGCTGAGGGGCAGAGAACTCAAAATCAGGAGACTTCTCATTCAGCCTTCCCAAGCCTTATGCAAGTGCCGGGTTTGTGGGCAGTTTCTGTAAACATGATAGAATAAAGACCACAGTAATGAGGCTGGAGAGTTGAGTGGGTTTTTCTTTTTCTCTAAACAGACCCATTATTACCTAGAATTGCAGACTTCAAGGGACCAGAGAGGTCTATCAAACCCAGCATCCTGCCTATTGCAAGAATTCTTATCACGGTAGCCCTGATAACATCTTCCTTTGAATACTTCTAGGGGCAGTGAACTTGCTGACTCACTATATAACCCCTTTCTATTTCAGACTGTTTTAATGTTTAGAAAATTAGTTCTCCTATTAAATCCCCTTGTCGTTCCCATTTTTCTGTCCTATTTGCACCTGGTGAGCCGTTGGAGGATCAGACGCCCATCCAATGTCTATGGAAGACAACTGAGCAGAATCCTTGAGAGTTTAAACATTGCTGGTTCCCTCCGCTATTGCTCAAATGCTCTTATTTCAAACTTTCTCTCTTCTCCTTCCTGTACCCCTTTTTATTAGCAATGCCTTTCTTTATAAATACAGCCCCAGTCCTACATTGAATGCTCTATTGTAGATCAGGTCCGATGGACATGGGACAGAAAAAGAGTATCACCTCCCTTGTTCTGGAGACTATATTTTTATTAATGCAGCTCAGAATCTATCTTTTTTTTTTTTTTTTATGGCAGCCACAGACCATAGTAGTTTTTATGTTATCAGCATATCAAGGTTGCAGTCAACTAAGCTTATTGTTTTGAATATCTATACCACCTTTCGGCCACGTCTTCCTCATCTCTACTGACTTATCACGTAACCCTCTTAAATTTCATTTTACTCAATTCAATTAACACTGATGGAGCGTTATCGGGTTTCAGTGTGTTTGATTTGAGCCGGCGTTCTCATCCTGCTGAGACCTTAGATCATGTCACCCAAGATACTAACCAGCTCTGGATCATTCACAGACCTGGTGAGTTTATCTGCCGTGTCTTCACTCGACATCTAATAAAGTGTTGAAGAGTATTGTGCCTCCTGAGTGGACTATTTTGAAAGAATCAATGTCTAAATGAATCCCTCTCCTTCAAACAGAGGCTATAATTGCTTTTGGTTTTGTTTTTTTCTTGGTAAATTTCTGACAAATTTCAAACTTACAGAAGACTATCAAAAATAGTACCAAGAGGGAGTTCCCTGGTGGTGTAGTGGCTTAAGGGCTCAGTGCTGTCAGTGCTATGGCCTGGGTTTGATTCCCAGCCAGGGAACTACCCACATTAAAAAAAAAAAAAAAAAAAAAATAGTACCAAGAACTGCCATATGCCCTTTACCCAGATTCACCCGCTGCTTACATTTACCTTGGTTTGCTTTATCCTTCTTTATCCACGTGCTTACATATGCATATTGTATCTGATTTTTTTGAGATTAAGTTGGAGACATCCTGTCCCTTTACCCCTAAATACTTTAGTATGTATTTCCTAAGTACAAAAGCATTCCCTTACACAAACACCCTCAGTATAATGACCAAAATCCAGACATTTAACATTGCTGTAGGACTACTATGTAATTCACAGTCCACACTCAGATTCCATCAGCTTCCCAGTAATGTCCTTTACAAGTACTTCCACCCCCACCTCCTTTCACCTCCAGGCCAGGAGCCAGTCGGGATCAGGCATGGCATTCAGCGGCATGCTCTTCAGTGGAAGGCCATGGTTTTATTTCAACAATTTGCTAAAAGCAGTTTGAAAACTTTTTTGAAAAATGTCAACCTAGGAAAACAGTCAAATGATCCCACCTTCCAAGAATGAAGATCTGGTACCTCTCAGGGCAGCAAAACAATGTACCCGAGACTCTGAAGGTAATTCCCATGAAGGTTTTGCAAATGTTTTCAGCAACGGGAGCATTTGGAAGAAGTGCAGCCACCTGGTGAGATGACTTTGGAGGGAAGATCCTCAAAGAGAGGAATGCCCCCTAGGGCATTTGCTTATACATTTGCCTCATTACTTGATAGTCAAACAGCACCATCAGTTTCAGCTCCCGGAGAACAGGGCCTACGTGATACACGTATTCTTCTTGCTCCTTTGTTAAAGTATTGGACTGCTGGAGCTGAGCCTTGCTTTAGCCCCCCAAAAGGGCTATTTATACTTGCCATAGGATGAACCCTTAACCCCTAAGATCAGTCATGAGGGAGGTCGGTGGACAAATGAAGCTGTGCAGGGCAATCAATTCCCAACAACTCAGAACACACGTCACACTGATGGAGGATGGAGAACGCTGATGTCCCACCGTACCCACCCCACAATGGACACCCAGTAAATAGGAAAGCATATCCACAAGCACGTGGCAGCAGCCTGGTCGGTCACCTGCTGAACTAAGGCAATGCAGGCCCCAACCACAACTCCAATGAATGATGATCAATGTTTCTGTGGATTTCCTTCCCAGCACCAACGTTCAGAGCCTGAGAGCTTAATGCTTGGTCACCCTCCTTCTCCTCTTCCAAACTTTTTCACGTTTCTCACATTTATTCTTTCCTCTTCGTTCTGGTCTAGGTCCTACTTTATTGGTTCCCTGGCCTCTAGTCTTTCTCCTATCATTCATTCTATGTAGTACCACTAGATGAATCTTCCCTTAAAAAGTGTGTGTGTGTATTCCCATGTGTCTGTTTAATACTTCTTCAGTCTCCATTTTATTTATTTATTTATTTATGTAGGTAGTTCCCTGGCTGGGAATCGAACCCAGGCCGCAGCGTTGACAGCCCCGAAGCCTTAGCCACTACACCACCAGGTAACTCCCAGTTTCCATTTTAGATTCCGCCAAACTCCTTCATCCATGAGCAAGCCATCTTCTTGGTCTTTGTTCTCGCCATCCATTCCCCTTTCCACTCCATCCTTCACTTCCTTAGAGACTTTGTCTCCATGCCTCCTCTTGCGGGGAGACCCCTAGCTCCAAGTCCTACGGCTCTTTGCTCCAAGCTGAGGATTTGTTTGGCATCTACACTACTTATTTGGCACTTGGCACGTGACTCGTTAGATGATTTGTAATTTTAGTGCATCTACTCTTTCTCAGAAGAAAGACTGTAAACCTTTCAAGAGCAGACATGTTTTTATCTCTTCCCACCTTATATTTAGCATAATGCCATTTATATAGTTGGAGCATCATGCACGTTCAGTGTTGGTAATCATGGAATTTGTTTGAAAAGGGTCTATAACCAAATAATACTAACTGCCAACACAGCACATAATAACAGTCAGGCACTGTGCTATACACTTTTTGTGGATTATCTTATGTATCACTTTCACAGCCCAGTGATCTAGGGACAATTATAACCCCCATTTTACTGATGAGGAAACTGAGGCTCAGAGGAGCTAAGTAATTTTCTCATAGTCATCCAGCTAATAAGTAGAAAAATCAGGATTCAACCCAGATAGTGATTGTAGAGCCTGTGATCCTAACCATCATGCTACCACCACAATGAAGATAATCCCCTCATCCCAAGATTTCAAATAATAATTGTGATACTGGTGATAATAATAAAAATCTTGCAAAGAAATTGAGGCTCTGATCAGCTCCAGCAGCCCTTTCAGTGTTTAGTAACTGCACTCTTGCAAATCTCTTCGGCAACGTACGTTCAACCCTTTCTTGTATGAGAAGAAAAAATGAGTCGCAAGGTCACATTAGGATTTGGGAGTTCCCTGATGGTGTAGTGGCCAGCGCCGTGGCCTGGGTTCCATTCCCAGCCAGGGAACTACCCACATACCAAAAAGCAAAAAAAAAAAAAGAATTTGTCCTGGGCTTTAAAGGGTAACTTTCTTCCCTTTATTTTGTGTTTTGGCAAGAGACAGAAAAGAGGAAGCCTCTAACTTCAGATCAGTCTAAGTTTATAGACCCTGTTCTGGGCTTCTGAATCCCAGGATAGCCACAAATCTGTAATTTGCCATTTCCACCCTCATTCCTAGTGGGCTGGGCTGAGGAGGCTCTGATAGGGCAGAAAAGGAGCAGGGCTGTGTTTTCCCATAATTCCGGTCAAGCCTGGGATCTCAGTGAGGCTCTCAGATCCGCCAGGACGACAGAAAAGCCCGAAAATAGGAAGCATTGTGTGTGTTCAGATTGTGTTCACAGCAGACATGGCGGCAAGGCAGACCCTATCACAGCAGCTGATGTCACGGAGAGGAGGGGAAGACGCAGGGAAGAAACAATGGAAAAGGAGACACAAAGAGGAGGAGAGATGAAGCCAGAAGTGCAGATGGGAAATACGGGGGTGTGTGAGAGCAAAATAAAGCGACAATGGAGGAAAGAAAGAGGGAGGATTCGAAGCCAGTCTTTTGCCCACTTCAATCTCACATCCCTAACCCCGCGGTGAAAGCTTCTCGGCTCTCCTTGCAACCCAGAGGGGACATACACCCCTACTCTCCGATCTCTGGTGCTGTCTCTGGGGCCCAGAGGTTGCAAACAGAGGAGACATGTCAACCGTTTATGCATTTTTCCTTCGGTTTCCCCAAGAGTTGCTGGTTTCCTGGGGTCATTTCTTTCCTTGCAGCCCTTGGGAGCTCCAACAGACCCCAGCCAGCTCCAGCGACCCCCCTCTCCTCCACTCTCCCAGCCCTCCGGAGGGGCTCCCGTCTCCCTGATGCGCTCCGGTCTCTGTCTGAGCCATCCATCAAGGGTGGCAGGCTGAGGGAAACATGAAAAAGAGCCTATTTGGCTATTAACATCCCCTCCCGCTTTGTTGTCTCTCTCCTCCCCACTCCCCTTGCAGCCCCCCATGCCACCCCTCCCTTCCCCCTTTTGCGGGAGACAAAACCAGACTGACAAGCTGAAGACTCAAACATTAATCAAACTGCGCTCCGGAACAACCTTTCCCTCGCATTAATAAATACATTTGCGGCCCCTCATTGGACAGTTGGCCTAATTTGTTTCTTTTTTGCGGGGTAGGGGGTGCAGCCGCGCCCGCGCCCCCCGGCTCCCAGCAGCCCTGTGCAAAGCAGATGTTCCGCCGTGGACGCGGAGCTGCGCCGAGCCGCGCGCCCCGGAGGCCGCGGTCGCCATGGCGACGGCCGGGCCGCCTGCTGTCGCGGAGCACGCTGTCTCGCCCGCTCAGTGATTACCTCCATCTCCGCAGCGTTCGCCATACGGCCCGGATTCTAATCAGATCCCCTCCCCTCCCCGCTCCCTGCGGCCCGCGGAGCCCACCCTCCTATGCCCAGCCCACTACCCCTCCGGCTCCCACATCCTTGGGACTCATTAAGAACTGTCGGTGCATCCCTGATGGTGCCCAGGCAAGAGGAGGGGCGGAGAGAGATGCCCTGTAATCCCGTGTTTAGGAATGATGGTCCCAGTTGGGAAGAGGTTCTGTGCACCCGAGGCCATCTTTGGTGGCGCTTGACCTGGGAGTTCTGCTCTCAGGACTGTCCCCTGGACACTATTCCTCCTCCTCCCCCTTCTTGGTTATGTTGAGGCAGGTCACCTGAGGTCCTCAACTCTAGTTCCCCCTCCACCTGGGCAGGACGCTTGCATTCTGATTCTCAAAGTGCTAGGAATGATTTCTTCTGCACGGATAGAGGTGAGGAGGGTTTCTGGAGCCATCAGAGTACCAGTCCAAGCTATGCCCCTGGTACTAAACCTGGTGGTTCTCAGACTAAGAGTAGGGGTGGAGAGGCATGGGTCTGGTAGGCAAATGATGCAGGTCTGGCCTGACTTAGGCCCATGGTTACTTGGACCGTTCACATCACACACTCAATGTTTTCTGTGCTCCCAGGTGGTTTGTTTATAGGTGGTCTCAGATGCATTCCAGCAGGCCACCTCCCAAGTGATGCACTGCACCCCTTCTCCAAGCTTGGTAGTGGGCACGGGGTGGTATGGTAGTGAGGCCTCAGGGCCTTGAAGTACCTGGACATCTTTCTATTGGGGGAAGGAGAATCCTTTCCCTGAGGCTTCATGACAAGATCCCAATCATAGCCGCTTTTGCAATCATCATCGACTCCAGGAGAAACAGGGTAATAACAGAGGCCATGGGCAAAAGAAGACATGGGGCTGGCGAGGAGAGGGTAAGCCAGCATGGAAGCAGCACAAAATACGAGTGGCAGGGAGGCTGAGCCTCATGCAGATTCCACATTGCAGGCTAAATCATAAGCCAGGAAGTCCAAGACGGTTGAAGCAAAAAAGTAATTTTGTTTACAGGGAGGGACCCCCACGGAGTGATGAGAGGCGGAAAAGTTCTCATGCACGCCGCCGGGGAGAGCTTACATAAACACTCCCACCACCTCCGCAATGCCAGCCTCCTCCAATGTTTGCCTGCGGAGCCCTGCGAGTATCAGTGAATGACGAGAAACGCTCCTCAGCGCTCCCTCTCCTGGGTGCACTACAGATCCTCACTTTAGAGCTGCAAGGGCTTTTCAGGATCTAAGCCAATCCATGTTTTTATGGATAAGAAAACAGACCCAGCGAGGGACCAGAACTGGCCCAAGATCCCACGGCTGGTGCATAATGGAACCAGGCTTTGCTTTCTGTTATGGTGGCCCCTGGGGCCCTTCCCTTTCCTCTCTCAGGGGGCACTAACAGGCTGGGAAATGCTGGTTTCCAAGAGGCACAGGCAGAATCCTAAAAATCTGAGGCCTCTCCAAGCCCACAGTCACCCTGTCTCCTGAAGGCCTGTCACCTGAAGGCAGCTCCACTGGAGTGACAGCTCCCGTTGGCCCGGGCCAGCCCAGGGCCTCTCTGGAGGTGGGGAGAGAGCTTTTGAGGGGCCTCCTTCAGTCGATTGTCTGCAGCTCTGTTTTTGTCTGTCTGCCACTCAAAAGTGAACCGCTGTGGGGAGAGGTCAGGAGCGGGAGTGCAAAACGCAGCTCCTTCAAGCTCCTCACCCGCCTCCAACTCTTCAGCTCCCCGAGGGAATGGCAGGCTTCGCTGATTTCAGGACCAGGGCAGCAAATGCCCACAAAGACCCCTTACCTTGCCCTGTGTGGAAGAGGGGCTTTGAAAGAGTCTAACTCAAACCTACTAGGAAGGGGGTTCCACTGTGTACCCCTGGTCCACACAACCGCCTCTTCAACTCCATTCCTGTTCTTGCCTGTCTCCCTGCCCCCACTTCCTCATCGGATTCCCCAGGCACCCCCGTTCCCCCACTGCAATCCCACACAGATCCATCCCCCGAGAGCCCCTGTTTTCAGGCTGCCCCGACTTCTGCTGTACACCACCACATCTCCCCAGATTGTGCGGTTTCCAGTCTCCCCTTGTTCTCCCTGCACACGAATGTACCTCCCCAGCTTCAACTGTTTTCAGGCTCCTCGCTCTCTCTGCCTCCTGTACACGAACCCTCTCCCCAGTTCCTGCTGTTTCCAGGTTCCCCTATGTTGCCCCGGTACACAAATTGGCCTCCCTGGGTTCGGCAGTTTCCAGAACCCCCTTGTACTCTCACTAGGCAGTTCCATCTCCCCAGATTCAGCTGTTTTCAGGCTCCCCTCATTTGCCCTGTACACGGATACCTCTCCCAGGTTCTGCTGTTTCTAGGCTCCCCTATTTCCCTTGCACACGGATCAGCCTCCAGCTTATGTTGATCCCAGCTGCCTAAGGGATTCAGCTGGTTTAAGGAGAGTAGAAGGAAAGAAGTGAGTCAGAACGAGGAAGAGGAGAAACATTGCTTTCAGGGAAGCTCCTTACTGCTCTTGCAAGCCAGAGCCCTAAGTAGCCTCTGGGCCTCTGAGCCTACAACTAGGTCCCTTGAGCAGATCTGCCCTGGGCCCCTCCTCCCGCCCCCCGCTTGCTGCCCAGGTCTGAGCTTTAAGTCCAGCATAGCCTCTGGAAGGCCCCATTGAGAACAGGTGCTTGCACTCCGTGGGGCCAACGAGAGCCTTCCCAAGCTCTGGGCTGTCAGGCCTGCCTCCCAGTCGCTCCCCTACTGTCCCTCCTTGCTTTCCCAGCTCTCCCCGCCCCCCTTTTGTCCCTTTCCCACCTGCTGCTCTTCTCAGTCTGTCCAGATAGAACTTAAAGAAGACTCCAAATGCCCCGACAGAACAAAGAGGATACAGAACTAGAGACGCCTTTTTTGTTCTTCAGTTTTCAGGATGAGGTGGTATTAATCACAAGTCCGGAAATTCACTCTGTGCCCGGCCTAGCCTCCTGGCGTGCTTTTCCAGCTCTCGTAAACACTTGTTTCATCTTCGTGGCACAAAAGCAGCCTCTCGAAGGCTCTTTGCGGCAGGTGGGCAGGAGGGGGCGCCCCATGTTCTGCAGTTTTCCGGGATTCTTACCTTCCCTGATTCACTTCAATAGTGCCCCCAAATTTTATTCTGGAATCTGGGAAAGTGTGTCCAATTCTCCATCTTCTTCCTCTGCTCATACATCCACCCTCCCACCCGTCAGCCTAATCCCAGCCATTTCGTCAGTCGTGCTGTGCCATCTTGCTGGCTCCAGCAAGCCTTCTGGGCTTACAGGGAACAAATAGGAAGGGCAGACCCACTGGGTGCAGGACAGTGTCCTAAGAGAGACCTTTCCTCAGAGTGAAACCCACTCCCAGGTTCAAACCTCACTGCTTCCACTCACCGCTTCAGTGTCCCCACCTGTGAAGTGGGGGTGACAATACCTGCCTACCCCACAACAGTAGAGAGGGCAGATACAATTACACATATGGAGGAAAGAGTTCTTTTACAGAACTTGACAAATGTGAGTAATTTGCATAAATCCTATGAAAAGAAAAACCTGTGGGGAGTTCCCTGATGGTGTAGTGGCTTAAGGCTTCGGTGCTGGCACTATCAGCGTTGCAGCCTGGGTTCGATTCCCAGCCAGGGAGCTACCCACATAGCAAAAAACAAAAAACGAAAAAAAAAAGAAAAAAGAAAAACCTGTGCAAGAAGCTATACTGTATTTTGTATATAGATCCTCCTTCCTTGTTTGAAAATAAATGCAGCTGATGGCACCCAATGAGTAATTTCATTATTTTAAAGACACTCTTGGAGTTGGTATACCTAGAAACTATACCAACTCCCAGCCCGTATACAATTGTTAATACTCATGAAATGTAGACGTAAAAAGTGGGTGAATTTGGATGTATGTAGATTATACCTCAATAAACCTGATTGAAAACATGCAAAGAAAAATATGATTTGAGATTCTAAGTCAAGAGCCCTACTACTTTTTAAAATTCCTTGTCATAGAAATTGTATTTATTAACGTTGGATCCTGGTATTCTGCAAGAAGCATGGGGCAAGGACGTGGGCAGGGTTTCAGGAAACACCTATTCCTATCCCAGCTCTGTCACTTTTAGCTGTGGGACATTGGGTAAATCATCCTTTGAGCTTCACTTTTCTCCTCTGAAAGTCTCTAGCCTGCTTTCCCAGTACCAACACAAGTTCCTTTTCATACCTTAGTGTGTAAACCTTGGGCGACCCAAGGCCCTCAGCCCGCTTCCCCAACCTCCAGCTACCCGGGGGAGAGGATTCAGAGCCTGAGTGTTGAAAGGGATGTCTGGCTTTCTCCACCGTGTGTTATTCACCATAGACCTTGTTTTCTCCGTGCAGTTGCCCCTGGTTCCTAGCTCTCTCACCCACTCCTTCCCATCAAGATGCTCGAACCTCTTATGTGGGACCTCTCCCCCAACCCTCAAGGTTCTGCTCTGTGGTCTAGGGGATCTCTAGGAATGGACTCCAATGCTCAGCACTGTGGGATAACTGCCACGGGGAGGGTAGTAGAGATGCCCTCTAGATGGGGTTCCTGGGAGCCTTTCCACGGCCCCATCCTGTTAATAAGCTGGGCAAAGAAGGACGGAAGTGGGGCTTGTCTCACAGCGCCATCTTCTGGACAAACCTGTAAAAGCTGATTCTTCCTACTGTCCTGCGGAGAGCGCTGAGCTTTTTTTTTGGTCTTAGAAGTTCTGTTTTGTTTTGTTTTGTTTTGAATCTTATCTGCTTCCTCATAACCAAGTTCTGAATTCTGGAATTTCCCAGCCATCTCTTAGGAGAGAATGTTCCAGGATCTCTCCAGCTTTCCAAACACAGGGCTAAAACCTCTGAAGTGGTAGGGATAATTCCTAACCCACTGACATCAGAGCAGCTGAGGCCAGTGTCTTCCAAACACTCATTCAGTGAACCCCTGTTTCCATATATCTACCCCATATGTCCCCAGTATCCCCACCCCAGAAATCCCTGTCAGTCACAAAGAAGCTGTAGCCTGGAGGCAAGGGCATAGTCTCTATGACTCTCAAGTTTTCTTCAATTCTCAACTTTTCCTGAATGAAGACTCATTGGCAGCCATGAGAATAAAATACATATTTTCAATGCCTTAAAAATCAAGTGTCGGGATAAAGAGAAAGTGGGAATTTGGTCAAATAGAATCAGATCTCTCGCACTACTTTTTCTTTCCTTTGGTCTCTCACGTGTATGTGAGTATGTCTCCAACTTCTCTCTGTGAAATACTATGTAACACACCATCTCTTTGGTCAATGTTTATCATTTCTGCCTACAATGCTTTGTTCCCAGTCAAGATGTAATCTTCCTGAGTCAGGAACTGTCTTCCAAGTCATATTAGAAGTTCCCACCACCCCCTAGCAAGATGGTTGGCTCAGAAAAGCCAGTTAGTAAAAGTCCGTTAAAAGAATTCATTCCAAAAGATACTTTATTTTATTACTGCTACTATTTTTTTTAATTTTATCAATACTGCTTTTCCTACCAGAGAGTCCACTTTGAGGGATAGCACTTGTTTACATGTACAGTGTGAAGTCCACATGTGTTTCACAATCACTCTCATTTATTTGGATCCTCATCTAAAATATTTTCGTTTTAGTTGGAGAAGAGTAAGAAACAGATGAAGACATACAAATGTTAATGATAGAGTAAAATTTGGCAGCTACTTGATTTTTTAAAATTTTTTAATGGTGTATGACTTACCTACAAGAAATAGCACACATCTTGGGTATAAGCTCTGTGAATTTTTACCATGACTCAGATAAAAATATCGAACACCATTTGATTTTAAAAGCTATTTCTACCTTGAAATGTCTCTGAAAGCCCTTCTCTGCTTCCAACCCTTCATTCTAACCCCACTGCCATGGCTGGGCCCAATTACTTGCTAATCAGTTTCCCTCCCTCTCTTTCTCTAGTTCTTGGATCATAGCAAACACTCAGATATACGAGTATGAATGAATGAATGAACGAACGAACGAAAGAACGACCGAATGAACGGAATGCACAAGTATTGTGAAATGAATGAAACCCAGTTTGGAGGGAAAGGGAGGTCTGCAGGGTGGCACCCACACTGCTTTGCATAAATTATTCAACTTTGCCGACGTCAGGTTCCGGAACTAAAGGGTATCTGTGGGAATTCAGAGGTAAGACTTTTTCTCTCTGTATCGTTTCAAAAGGAGATTGAAGCCACAGCAAGTTTGAGCCCTAGGGGAGTCTCCAGCTCAGGCCACTCCCCACTGCCAAGCCTGCCGGGCCCCGCCTTCGCCAAACTGCGCCGCCCGGAGAAGACACCCTACCCGCTGGGGTCCAGGCAGCGAGAGGCCATCCATCATTGTCTGGAGGCAAGCCAATCCGACCAGCTCTGCCTTCCGCCAGCCAATAATCGGAAAGTAGGGGGCGCTCGGAGCCGCAGAGGGGGTGATCGGCTGAGGGTGGTATAAAGGGGGTCGGAGGACCTAGCGGTACCACCTCTGTGTCCCAGCCTAGTCTAGATATGGCTAGCGTCCCCCGTGTAGCAGAGCCTTGGGGCCAGTGCTTCTGTGTGCGCCCTCTGGCTGGACCCAAGCCCCTGGGGTCTGTTTTGAACGTATCCTGATGCCAATTCAGCTGTAGGAAAGGGTGTGCCCTGAAGCCCCTTTCCCCTCATACGAGGGCTATCCGGAAAGTATCCAGCCATGTAATATGAAAAATAAAGGCATTTATGGCTGGATTTTTTCCGGACAGCTCTCGTACACTCGAGACCCTCCGGATCACCCATGAGGACAAGGGGGAGGGCGATGCAGAAAGACAGGGAGGGGCCCTGGCGGGAAGGGCAGCCGGGAAGGCAGGCCCTGGCGGCCACTCCCGCCCGGAACCACCGGCTGCCCTTCCCGAAACCCGGTCCTGGGCAGACAGCGCCCCGCCCGCCCGGTGCTCCTCGCTCCCCTCTGCGCCCGCAGGCTCGCGCCTGTGGCAGCCTTAATGAGGCTGTCTCGGGACAGTCGGTGCCAGCAGGCAGAGCTCTAGGCAGACAGCCAGATCCGCAGTCCTTGTGGCTCCGCGAGGCTGCGGGCGCCGAGAGGGGGCTGGGGAGCAGCGGGGCCGACCCTTCTGTACTCAGAGGGCCAGACCTGCAAACTTGGGCTCCCGGGAATGGAGCAGCGTCCCCTCCATACGACCCCGGATCCTCCCACGGTTCTGCACCGCCCTCTCTGCGCTCCCCACCCGTGGGAGTGAGCCAGCGGCTTCGCTGCAACTTCCTCCCCATAGTCTTTTAGCCACAGCGGGCAAGGACACCTTTCAGGTAGCCTCTCTGCGTTGCCATGACCCCTTGGCTCGTTCCTCTTGACCCAGTAATCCCCGTGTAGGAAACGGGTTCGGACGGCCCAGCGCACGGGGTGCGGGAAAGCCATGTCTCTTCTCTCTAGCAGTTCCGCTCCCGAGCCCGGCTCTGCAGAAGCTGCTGCAAACACTTCAACCTTTCAGAGCCTCGGTGAGCCCCTCCGTGAAATGGGGATAGCATCGCATAGTCCACAGGATTCAATGAACCAGTTTGGGGAAGCGCCTGGCCTTCGCATTCCAGTTCCTATATAATTGGAGTTGCAGAGCCTGGGCAGGCGCGACTGGGATGCTAGGATGCGAATTTGCCTCTACAGTCCTCGCGGTCGTTTAGAGGCGGTGAATGGAGTTGAGCACCGGATGAAGCCGCTTATTTCCCAAAGTATTTCTCATTTCCCTTCGCCACACTGGTCCCTCACCTCTACAGCATTTAATTGCTCTTTTTTATCCCCTTTTAGAGTTGCCTTTTTACATTATTTACTGGAATGGGTTACGTACAGTGTATACAAAGTATTTGTTTACATAACTATATCTTTATTGTTTTCTCTAAATACAGATGTAGTCATGCCCGTTCTAAATAGCCAATCTTAAAGAGTTTTATAATGGAAGACACAAAACCCTCAGAAACAGCCTCAGTTAACACCCAGAGCTCACCACTTTGTTACTGTAGCGGCTGGCGGAAATTCCTGTGTCCACGCTGCCGCGTAACTCGCAATGCGGGCCAAGCGTGCTGGTTGCCAGGGCAACGCCCTGTCGCAGGCATTGGAGCCCCAGCATAATCTCGCAGGAGCAGGGGTCGGTCCCGCCCTGGGGGCGGAGTTAATCAGGGAAGAGGGACTCTGAGAGAGCGCGTTTTCCGCATTTCCCTCCAGGTGGCGCTACAGGATCACGGATGCGCTGCGGGGCTGGCTGCCCTGGATCCTTGCGCCACGAGGGGCGGGGCCTGGGCGGGGCCAGACGGCTGCGAGATCGCGGGAAGCGAGTTCTCCCGGGACTGAACGTAGACACTCTCAGGGAGCTAAGCACACACATGCAGAAAGTGCACGCGTCAGAGAAAGAAAGGGAGAAACGGGGGGGTTCTGGGACGGGAAGCGAGAAAGAGTGTGGCTTCGCCCGGAAACTTGCTCAGTGTTTCCCGTTTGCCCCCGGGGACTCTCCGCTCTGGTCTCCCTCTCGACCTGCAATTCTTCACACCCTCTGGGGCGCACTGGGTGCTCTCTCTGGGCACTTCAGCACGGTGGGGGCTGGCTGATGTTTCCTCGCCCCCAGCCACAGCAAGCTTGCCCAACTCTAGTGCCCAGGGTATATGCCAGTAGAGGAATTCCGCGGCCCCAGGAAGGCCAAGAAAAACAGGCGTGCCGATTCCGTTTGTCCAGAGGAAGCCTTACGCCCTTCCCTTCTGGAGGCTCGGAAAAGTGACTCAAACAATCCCCAGCGGGGGCACCATGTGTGTACCACCTTTTGTTTCCTTTTCCGAAATATGCGCCATTCCTCCTATTACTTTCACCGTGTCATACAATCATACCAAGCCTTCTCCCACCGCATGGGGCCTCATGGAATCCGTGTTGCACCCCCTCACTATGTTAAATCGTCCCCTTTCCCTTGACCCATCCCTCCCCAATCTCACAACCACTGGGATATGCCCTGGTAATGGGCATCCTGAAGAGGAGCCACAGAAAGAGCAGGAGCCCTTAACAGAACATACACACTTCCTAGGCCAAGAGAGGAGGAGACCATTGGCAGGAGACCAAAGCTGGTTTATTGGGACTCTGGGGCCAGGATGCTTAAGGTCTGAGTAAGGCAGCTCTGCTGGTTCTCGCTGCCCAAGAGGCAGGCCAGGGCAGTGAGAAGGGGGTGACTCAGTGCTGAAGCCAAACCTTTGCATCTCAGAGTCCCTGGCCAGAGACCCCAGGAGTTGGTTCTGGGAGTGCCTGGGGATACAGCGATGTCTTGCCTGTCCCCTGGGGTCTTTGAGATTTTTACCAGGAGCTGGGGGGGCAGGGCGCCTCCAATGCACAGCTTTCATTTTAGTAATGACCATTTAATTTGTTCCTTGGCAGACTGAAGAACCTGGGTGGGGGGAGAGGGGAGGTTGAAAGAACTGGGGGAGACATCAAGTGCCTTAACACTGCAGTGAGGGAATTCTACAGCTCACCTTCTCTAAGGGTCCCTGCAACTCCCCTTCACTAGGTGGCAGCAGCTCCTCTCTGCCTGGCCTAAGAGGGGCCAGGCCACCCAGACAGAAAGAGCAGTCCAAACTGGCTGCAGCCGGCTCCCAGCCCAGGCCCAAGCCTGCCCAGCCCTTTGGTTTCCGCATCTGCAGTGCTGGGTGTGGCAGCAGGCCCTAACTTTCCCATGCCATGCCATGCGACCTCCCGCCCACAGTGCCACGTCCAGGCAGAGACGGGGCCCAGGCCCCGACAGTTCCCGAGCCCAGACACCTCAGCAAAACTCTAGTTCTGGCCTTGGCCGGTAGTGTGCCCTCCACATCCCACCCCGCCCCACAGCTGATGTGGCACAGCTGGCAGACAGTGGCTGGCCAGACGCTGCTATGGGACGCCTGCACTCAGATGGTTTGTCCTTGTGTCTCGCCGAGGAAGCCACCTCAGTGCGGTGCTTACACCAATCCGTACAACAGCAAACACAATGCCAACTTGTCCCTCACGTTGTCCCTCCAGCCACCATGCCTCATTCCCTTCTGAAGAAGGTCCATCCCAAACTTGTTTTTTCCCTTCTTACTGTACAGCCTCCTTCCTCTCAGGGACAGGCTGGCCCTGAGGTTCTGCTGCTTCTCTTAGCCAGACTCCTAACTCTCTCCTCATCTCATCGTCTATTCACTACCTGCTACTTTCTTGGTTTTTATTCAAGAATTCCATTAAAAGTGCTGTCTTTATTCTTTTCCCCTTTGGAAAAGTAGAAGCTGTGCTAAGAGCTTTCTGTGCATTCGCTCACCTAATTCTCATAATTACTCCATGAGGAGTGTCCTGTAATTTTTTGAGGCCCAGAGAGGTTGAGTGACTTGCGCTCGGTCACCCAGATTCTAGGTGAGAAGGCTGAGCATATATCCCGGGATGACTCACATCAGCACCCGAGTTCTCTGCTCTGCTCACTGCTTCCTAACCACTTTTGGACATGAAAACTGCCAGGCAGCCTCATTCCTCCCAGCAGGGTATTCGGAGCCTGGGGAGCCAGGAGGAGGGAGCAGCAGAGTGCACACTAAGGTCAGTGCTGGGAAAGTGGGCACCACACCTGGGGCTCCATCTTGGCCTGGGCCACCCTGCAGGAGGTAGGTAGTTAGTGCCAGGGCAGGAAGCTCCATAAAAGCAGGATTAGTCTGAGCAGAGAGACCTGCGGGCAGACAGAACAGAGGGTAAGCAGTCAGCCTGACAAGCAGGAAGTTTGCACAGCTGGGGAACCAGGCCGGCCACAGATCTACGAACCTCCCCCTTGCCCCACATGCACCCCCAGATAGGACCATGCAGGGGACTGGCAGGGGTGGACTTTTCCACAGCCAGGTGACTCGGGCCAGTAGCATGTGGGAAGTGGAGAAAGTTAGATCCCATTACAGGTTTAAAGGTCCCTTAACAGTTCCAGCGTGGACCCTAACAACGAGGGGTGAGGGCTTGGAGGAGAACTCCTATTTGGCATCCTTTCTGGGCTGGGGGGGCATCAGGGTCCTGAGTCTCTGGATTGCTTTGGGGGGCAAGTGACCCAGCCATTCCCAGGGTGGGCAGCTCACCCCAGGTTTCAGTCTAAACCACACCAAGCCAAGATATGAGGTGGGCTGCGGGTAAGGCATGTACCACTTATTAACGCCAGCTTGGCACCACCGTGGAGACTGAAAGGCACCCATGACTCTGCTTGAGACGGCCTGTCGCTGCCTCAGCCCCCCCACACCCTGACTTCTCAGCCTTGAGAGCCCCACCAGGTTTCCCTGAGAGGCTCTGCTTTCCTTCTCCCCCTAGCCCGTTTCCAGCCAAGGCAGACGTGGGGGCTTACGTGGGCCACACTCTGTTCAGTCAGGCTGCTGTCCTCTGCCTGTGGGGAAGCAGTGTCAGGGGGTGCTCAGACTGGGCAAAGAAACAGAGGTGAAGGGGCTCGGGGTGGGTGGCGATGTGGCTCGGGGTGGTTAGGGGATCATGGACTGCGCCTGTATTACTGTTTAGGGAAGGCCTACAGCCTGTCACTTGGAAGCCAGGGCCCCTGGGGCCCGTCTACAGTACAAGGATAGTAAGGGACTTAAGGGAATCAAGATGGGAGAAAGGGCAAGAGAAGCCAACCTAGGCAGGGTGGTTCTATCTGGATCCCCACTCCACTCCCCAACCTCAAGGCCAAGGCAGCCCCTGGTCTGTCTTTGCGAGTTGCTTTGTTTTCCTAGTCTGTACTTCCCATCAGGGAGGATGGTGAGGTGCTGGGTGACTCTACAGAAGTGGGGGACAGGAGAGCTCTTTTACTCTGCATCTAGCAGTTGCTTCTGCTAGAGGAGCCTGGGTTCCCACCATCCGAGCCCCAGCAGCTCCATGTGCAGGGAGGGCAGGAGGCGGGGAGGACGGGAAGGGCTGGGTCGGGGAGATGCAAGCGCCAGGGCTTGTGGGAAGACTCTTACCCTAAAGTTCACTTTCTGGATCACTTGCTGGGGGTCACTCTCCAGAATCACACTAGAAGATGGGAGAAACCAGGAGGAAATGGGTGACACGATTCTCCCCTCTGCTGCCTCTCCCTGCTAAGCCCCTTTTCTCCCTCCCTCACCATGTCCCCCTCCTGGGTACCTTCCCATTGATACCCCCCCTTGGACCTCTCCCTCCCCATGGAGAGCCCTGGGCTCTGATTCTTCTACACTTCAAACCCAGCGGTCACACACTTGGTCGTCATTGGGCAAAACCTGTGAAATGGGGTGAGTCCAGTCTAGAATGACCGGGTATCAGAGCAGGGACTCAAAACTCCAGAGCTCGTGACAGTTCACTTCACCTCCGGGGTCTGGGGGTGGATTCAGATGCAGTGAAGGGAAGGCAGCCCCCTGGGGTCCCTATCTTGTTTCACTATTATTTTTACCACCTTTTTTTTTTTTTTTTTTTTTTTTTTTTGGTATGTGGGTAACTCCCTGGCTGGGAATCGAACCCAGGCCGCAGCACTGACAGAGCCAAAGCCTTAAGCCACTACACCGCCAGGGAACTCCCTTACCACCTCTTTTGATAGGCCCCAATATTGAGGCATTTCCCTGCTAGTGGGCACTCTCTCATGATGCACTGGGCATGCTCTGGTGGCATCTGGGACGGGGAGAGGCGGGGTGAGCAGGGGCGCAGGTGTGAGGGCCTCACTGTGGCTGGTATAGACGCCGGGGACAGAGTGCTCCTTACCCAGTGAGTCTCCTCCAGGGCAGAAGCCTAATTTTATTTTTCCAGTTGTCCCAGGGGAGTGTGCAAATACCGAAAGCCTTTTCCAGGCCCCCTCACTGGGCCACTCCAGCCCCAGGCTCCCTCACCAGAGAGGTCCTTTCACCCATAAAGACAGAAGCAGTCCAGGCCAAGGCTCTGGTTCAGGCACTGACTTGACTGACACGCCCTCGATTTTCTTTGGAGGGAAACTGTGAGCTACTCAAGGGACAGGCTGGGCCCTCTGGGGACACAGACCCAGAAGCCTATAAAGCTTCCGTCCTTCCTTGCACAGGCTCTTCTTGGGCCCTGCACCTCATTTTGTATTTGTAATTTTGTGTGTGTGTGTGTGTGTGTGTGTGTGTGTGTGTGTGTTTCCCTTAAAGAGGCCCCACCAAATTATATGTACTTCTGATCCCACAAACCTAGTCTTACTCCCCTCCCTTCTGGGCCCCAGCCATTAGCACAAGGCCTTGCAGTAGCAGGCAGTGGACAGGGAGAGAAGGGGTAGGAATCCTGCAGCACCTCATCTCCCAGAGCCCCCAGCCCCTGGGCGTGCGGTACAGGGCTGTGGAAAGAGCACGTGGTTTTAGATCTTGGCTTTGCCATGTGCCCTTGGGCAAGTCACTTGAATCTCTAAGCTTGTGTCCCCTCATCTATAAAATGGAGGTAGTGACAGAGGCGTGTGGATGTCTTTAAAATGATCTATTTCTATTATCCTTTGCCCTAAAGCCAGGATTATTACCCCTCATGGAAATTCACTAAAACCCATTCTTCTCATAAGGACCCTCAGCTTCCTGAGAATATAACAGCATTCCAATAGGTGACATTTACTGAAGAACCATAAGCTTCAGGGGCATCACCTTCTTGAATCCCCACATCCTATGCGGGAGTTCCCTTATCATCCCCATTTGAAAGATGGGGAAAGTGAGGCTCAGGAGGATAAGTTACTGGCTCAGGTCAGTTGGAATGAGGCTGTGAGGGTGGGAGATGTGAAGACAGCAGGGCTCTGCCTGAACCAAGTCCTTCCACAGAGAGGCAAGTGTCTACGCCACCTACTTCTCCTGGGCCCTCGAGTGCAAACCATTTCCCCCGAGCGCGGCCTATCCAACAGTTGGACATTGGATTCCTTTCTTGTTTGCCTGACTTTGGCTAGCATTGAAATTAACCTCCATCCTCATGAGTGGGGGGCACGGGGGGCGGGGTGAGATCACCAGGAATGTGCTGGGGGAAGGGAGGAGAGTTGGCCAGAGAGCCAATGATGTGCTGGGTGCAATCTAGAGCTGATAACCCTCCAAGGCACCTCCCACTGCCAGTGTCCCTGACCCGCCCCTCCTCTCTTCACCCACTCCTCACCCGCCATCCACAATCTCGTCCAGCACCAAGAAGGCTCCGTCCATGTTCTCCAGCAACCAGCGCTTCTCCACGTTCTTCCTGAAGGCAGACACAGCTCCTGAGCCTCCCCGAGACCAGAAGGAGCTGGGTCCCGGCTTAGGTGAGGCATTCCCCACCACACCCCCACGAGCACTGGGAAGGACAATGTCAAGGGCAGTGAGGGCAGTGCCTGTGCAGGGAATTCCTGGGCAGAGCACAGGCCTGCTTCCTAAAGCCCTCCTTGCCCAAACTCCCACACTTGGGGCATGGACACTGTGCCCACCATGGCACCCCTCCCCTGAGGCATTTCATAGCTGCTAATAGTCTAGATGCTACGGTTCTGCTATAGTTAATTGTGTTGACTGGGGACATTTAGTTTTGGATCATCCTAGTTTGGTTTCACCAGGTCATGTTCACTGGGATAGACACAAGACAACCGGATGGAGGTACAGTGAAAACTACCCTGAGCTTCAAGTTCAAACACCTGAGTTTCAGTCTCTGTTCTGATATAAACAGCTTGTAGCCTCAGGCAAATTACTTGGCTTTTCCAGACCTCATTTTCTGGCCATATCCTGGCATGGCCCTGCTCTGGGTGACACCAGATAGTCAGGTAAAGGGCAGGGACCTTGGAGGGGGATGCTCCAACTTCAGTCTTAGCCTTGTAGGGACGACAGGAGAAAAGCAGGGAGGAAGGGCCCTGCCTCTGTGATGCATCAAGGCCTAGGTGACGGGGCCTTGAGGGGCAGAGGACCTCACTCACCTTAACACATGGGTCAGGGACTCAAACAGGCAGGTGAGAACAGACAGGAGCATCAGCTGCGGGTGGGCAGATACAGGAGGAGGAAAACGAGAGAGCTTGAGAAGGCTGAAAGGACACCTCAGAGCCTACCTGCATGGGTGGTCGTGCCTTTCCAGGGAGGACAGGGCTGGAGACTGACTGCACCTTCCCGTGGATGCTTCCCGTTGGGAAGCTCTGGAGTACCCCGCTGTGGGACATTAAGTGTGTCCTTCTCTAGTGGTGTTTAAGAAAGAAGCCAACGTTTCTGCAGAGGACTTCATTTCTGGTTCCCAAAGAACCCAAGGGGCATGATGGATATGCCTTGTACCAGAAAGAAAACCATCCTGGCTGCTCCCCAAACCCCAGAGCCTAGAAGGAGGGGTACTAATGGTTAAGCCTTTAGAACCTAGTCTCTAGCCCAGACTCCAAGCCATTCTCCCACAGACAGACCCTCCTTGTCACCCCGTCTTGAATTCACCTCATTCTCATGGGATGAGCCCACCACATACAGGTAGAGGTCAATGCTGCTCTTGTAGACGATGGTCACGCCCCCAAAAAATGCAATCTCACCTAGAAGTGGAGGGGACTTTCAGTTCTGGCCACCTCTTCCTGGCCCTCCTCCCTGCCTCCAGCTCTGCACCTCTCCCCAGATTTGCTTCCTCCCTTTCCAAGGAATCCTTGGAAAGACTAGCACTAGGGACACTGCATTAGGCTACTCTGTGTCCTTCCCTCCACCCTCTATTTCTAGCAATGCCCTCACTTTGAGGAGTCAACAAACCCAGTTGCACATCAACCTTCCACTCCCTTGGACCAGCCCCAGGCTGCTGGGAGATCCATAACTTAGCTGGCCTCTTCCCCTGAGGGAGGGAACTAGGTGAGCTGGGGGGTGACGGGTTTGTGAGGGGTGGGGAGTGAAGCTTCCCTGCAGGGAAAGAACAGCTGGGAAGGAGACTGGGAAAAAAATCTCCATAGAAAAGGAACTGGCTTGTGGGTGTGTAGGGCCAACAGAGACAGAGGAGTTCTAGACAAGAAGAGGAAGACACTTACTGTCAGCCCGACTGGTCTTATTGAAGACATTTTTCTCAAAGGCCATCTGCTCCTTCATGGAGGGGAACGTGTCATCATAATACTATGAGAAAGGGAAGGAGAAGGGGTGATAGCCATTCCACAGAGCCTGGCTCCTCCATAGTGGGTGCTGGTCAAGTGCCCCGTCTCCTCTTCATTGCCCTCTAGGCCTGACTGCTGTTTTTCCATAAACACTAACATAAGCAAAGAAAGTAATAAAAGTAGAGAAATTTAGAGGCCTGATTTTGGAGTTGTCTCCTGACTTCTGGGAGGCTTTTGTACGTTCGGCAGAAGTGAGGTGTGCTAAGGTTTGGGGTGGTCACTGGGTCATACAGTTTCTACCCAAACCTGAGTCTACAGGAAAGAGGGCAGAGCCAGGGGTCCTTTGTCACAGCAATAACAATCATAACAGCTACTCTATTATCCCCATATACAGATGAGGAAACTGAGGCATGCAGAAGTCAGATAACTTCCCTGACATCTCAGAGTTGTAGGGGCAGAGCTGGGATTCAATACCAAGGATGATGTGACTTCAGCCAGGGTTACAGTGAAGATTAAATATCTAAGGACAAGTTCCCTGCATACATTGCACAATTAAATCAACGCTGTTTTGTTTGGGTTTGGTGAGCCATGGATGTGTCCTGGCAGGAGGTCCTAAAACCTTTGGCATTGCTGACCCACCTCTGACCATCTGCTGGGGCAAGGTATAATAAGCTCAGCTTTCAATTTTCTGGATGTGTTGTGCCACTCAGTACCCCATCTGCAGGCAAATTAGTAGTCTCCCTGCTGGCCACTGAAGGCATGAAGACAAAATGTTTAAGCCCCAAACAAACCAACCAATCTATAATGTATTTCATAGCTACTTTAGATGCTATACCCCTACTACAGTTAATGGTGTTGACTGTAGACATTTATTTTTGGATCATCCTAGTTTGGTTTACCCTGGCCATGTTACTGGGATAGATAACCAGATAACTGAAGAGTCTGTGCAGTGAAAACCACCCTTCTGAGCTCCACGTCAGAATACCTGAGTTCAGATCTCTGTTCTGATATTAACACTTGTGACCTCAGGCAACTCACTTGCCTTCCCTAGCCCACATTTTCTTCATTTGTGAAGGAGTTGGATGATGTGTTCTCTAAAATCCTGTCTGGTTCTAAATTCTTAGACTCCTCAGACTAAATCCTTAGTGTTTACTAAGCTGTAGAAGAAAAGTACATATTGCTTGTTTAGAATTTGGAGACTAGGACTCCTGGGTCCCAGGCTTGACACTGTGAGACACTGCCCAGGGTCCCACTGGCCAGAGGAAAGGATGGTAAGACATTTCAGGGGACATGAGTAGAAACAAGGGATGCATGCTCCCTTCTTCAGGGGTCAGCATCCTCACAAGGCAGGAGGGTGGACAGAATGACCTTTGGAAGGTATAAGCTGAGATGCTCTGAGTCATAGAGCCCACAGTGGGGTCTCTCCTAAGACAGAAGTCAGCTGGTTAGGGACTTCTGTTCTTGGGACTGTAGCACAGTTTTCAGGGACCCTTTGGTGGGGGTGGGAAGTTACCTTGGCCAGCAGGCGGTGTCCATCATTATCTAGGATGAAAACAGCCTTGATGGTGTAGAGGGAAGGTTCCTGCAACTGACACGGTGTGGGGGAGGGGGAGCCCGTTGGCCCATGACTCCAGGCAGACGCCCTGTCGTTGGCTTTATGGGATCTGCTGGCCCCCAGAGTCCATGCTCAGGCTCCAGAGACCTCAGCCCCAAAGGTCCACTGCTGGTTCGGGCCCAACCCTGTGCCACAAGGGCCAACTCCGGCTCCTGCTCACTCCCAGGCAGATGTTCCACTGCAGGCCCTGGGTGGGCGCTGTACCCACTGGGTGCAGAAGGTCCGTCCGGGCCCAAGTTCTGTCATGCACTGACTGCTCCAGAGCCCGAGTCGGAGTGTATCACAGAACCTGAGCCGGGGGGACAGCGGTGCGCCTCCTCCTTCCAGCTGACCCCGGGTGGAGACTGGACCCGCGCTCTGAGCACGCCCCCAGCACCCTGACCCGGGTGGGCTCCGGAAGCACGCACGGCAGCCCACCTACCCCTGGGAGCTCTAGTCAAGGACGGCCCCGCCAACCCTTACCACTCCCAGCAGAATTTCAATCCACCCGCACCCCCAAGCAGTCCCCATCGCTGCTCCAAACTGATCCAGAACTTCAACCCCACGCGTACTCAGGACAGGCTTCTTGGTGAGTTCCGCCGGGAGGAACTTTTTCTCGTTGGCCGTAGCCCGACCCCCTTCCCTGGGCTGCTCAGTGGTGGCACCGAGTTCCCTGCGCCCCGCGTGCAAGTTGTGAGCTGGCTGCCGCCCCCCCCCACACCCGGGCCCTGCTCCCGCCGCCCCGGACCCGGACGCCCGCCCGCCAGCTCCGTACCCGCGACCCCGCGGGCTCCCCGGCTCGGGCGGGCGGTGCCGGGCCCCCAGTCTGGATGGCCGCGGCCCCCTCCCCCAGGTGCGGACGTGGCCAGGCCTCCGGCCGCTGCATTCCGCTCGCCGCCTCACGCTGACAGCCCCGCCCGCCGCCCCGCCTCCGGCCCGCCCTGCCCGCCGGGCCGCCCCCCAGGAGGCCGCCACCCTCCCGGCTTGCACTGTTCGGTGCCTTTCCTTCCCC
>PVJL010010127.1:0-51711 GCA_004026885.1 Lyroderma lyra | reverse complement strand
GGTGGTATCTCATTGTGGTTTTGATGTGCATTTCCCTGATAGCTAATGAGGATGAGCATTTTTTCATATGTCTGCTGGCCATTTGTATTTCTTCGTGGGAGAAGTGTCTGTTTAGTTCTTCTGCCCACTTTTTAATTGGGTTGTTTGTTTTTTTGCTTTTGAGTCATATGAGATCTTTATATATTTTAGAAATTAGTCCCTTATCAGATGGATTGTTGCAAATATTTTCTCCCATTCACTCAGCTGTCTCTACTTTGCTGATGATTCTTTCTTTCTTTTTTTTTTTTTGTGCGGTGCAGAAGCTTTTTAGTTTGCTATAATCCCATTCATTTATTTTTGCTTTTACTTCCCTTGCTTTGAGGTCAGGTTCATGAAGTCTCCTTGAGCCAGAGGACTGTAAGTTTACTATCAATGTTTTCTTCTATACCATTTATTATTTTGGGTTTCATGTGGAAGTCTTTAATCCACTGTGAATGAATTTTAGTATATGATGACAGTTCATAGCTCATTTTTATTCTTTTGCATATGATTTTCCACCTACTGAAGATTTCTTTTCCTTATTGTATATTTTTCACTCCTCTATCAAAAATTATCTGTCCATATATTTGTGAATTTATTTCTGGATTTTCTATTATTGTGTGTCTGTTTTTCTGCCAATACCAAGCTGTTTTTATTATTTATGCTTTGTAGTATAAATTGAAATTAGGGACCGTAAACCCTCCAACCTTATTCTTTTTATGCAGGATAACCTTAGCTATTCAAGTCTTTTGTGGTTCTATGTGAATCGGATAATTTTTAAAGTCTATTTTGTGAAAGTATGTTAATGAGATTTTGATGGGAATAGCATTAAATCTGTATATTGTTTTGGGTAATATGACCATTTAACAATGTTAAGTCTTCTTATGCATGAACACAAAATATCTTTCCATTTCTTTGTGTCATCTTTAGTCTCTTTTTATAGTGTCTTATAGTTTTCATTGTATAAACCTGTCACATTCTTTGTTAATTTCCAGGCATTTTATTCTTTTTGTTGAGATTCCAAAAAACATTGATTCTCTCATTTCCTTTTCTGAAGATTTGTTGTTTGTCTGTAGAAAAGCAAATGATTATGTACATTGATTTTGTTACTGTATTTGTTTATTGTTTCTAATAATTTTCTGGTGAAGTCTTTGGAATTTTCTATATAAAGGATCATGTCATCTGAAAAAAGTGACAGTTTGACTTCTCTCCCAATTTGGATATCTTTTATTCCTTTCTCTTGCCTGATTGCTGTGGCTAAAACTTTCAGTACTATATTGAATAGCAGTGGTGACAGGGGGCATCCCTGTTCTGTTCTTCATTTTAGCCGAAGGGGCTTCAGCTTTTCCCCATTCAGTATTAACTGAGGTTTTGCCATATATGGCCTTTACTATGTTAAGGTACTTTCCTTCTGTACCCATTTTATTCAGTGTGTTGATCATAAATGGATGTTCTGTCTTGTCAAATGCTTTTTCAGGATTAAATGATATGACCATATGGTCTTTATCTTTTAGTTTCCTTATGTGGTGTATCACATTGATTGATTTGCATATGTTGAACCATCCTTGTGCTGCTGGGATGAATCCCACTTGATCATGATGTATGATCTTTTTGATGCATTGTTGTAATCTATTTGCTAATATTTTGTTTAGGATTTTTGCATCTGTGTTTATCAGAGATATTGGCCTATAGTTTTCTATTTATGTATTGTCCTTACAGGCTTTGATATTAGGGTAATGTTGGCCTCATAGAATGAGTTGGCAAGTATTGCATCATCTTCAATTATTTAGAGGAGTCTGAAGAGGATAGGCATTAATTCTTCTTTGGAGGCCTGGTAAAACTCAGTGAGCCTGCCTGGTTGGGGGCTTTTGCCTTTGGGGAGATTTCGAATGAGTGTTTCAATCTCATTGCTATTGATTGGTCTATTTAGATTATCCAGTTCTTCTTGGTTCAGTCTCGGTAAACTATATGTTTCTAGAAACTTGTTCATTTCTTCTAGATTGTTAAATTTAGTAGCATAAAGCCCTTCAAAATATATTCTTATGATCCATTGTATTTCTGTGGTATCAGTCATAATTTCTCCTGTTTTCTTTCTAATTTTGGTTAGTTGTGTTTTTGTTTGTTTATTCTTTGGTTAGCCTATCAAGGGATTTGTTAATTTTATTGACTTGTTCAAAGAACCAGCTCTTTGTTGCATTAATTTTTCCTATTGTCTTTCTGTTCTGAATTTTGTTTAGCTCTCCTCTAATTTTTATTATTTCTTTCCTTCTGCTGACTTCTTTTTCTAATTCTTTAAGATGGGATGTTAGGATGTTTACTTGTGATTTCTCTTGTTTCTTAAGATAGGCTTGTAATGATACGTTTCCTTCTTATTACTGCTTTCACTGCATCCCTATAATTTTGATATATTGTATCTTCATTGTCATTAGTTTCTATGTATTTTTAATCTTTTTTATTTCTTCTTTGATGAAGTCATTTTTTAAAAATAAGATGTTTAATCTTCATGTATATGTGATTTTTTTCAGTTTTTCTTTTTGCAGTTGATCTCCAATTTCAAAGTTTTGTGGTCTGAGAATATACTTGGTATGATTTCAGTCTTCTTGGATTTGCTGAGGCTACTTTTGTGTCCCAGCATGTGGTCTATCCTTGAGAATGTTCCATGTGCACTAGAAAAGAATGTATAGTCTTTTGTTCTTGGATAAAGTGTTCTGTCAATGTCAATTATGTCCAATTACTGTAATGTATAATTTAGAGCCGATAGTTTCTTATTTATTTTCTGTTTAGATTATCTGTCCATGGCTGTTAAGGGGGTGTTTTTGTCTTCTACTATAATTCTGTTTTTGTAAGTTTCTCCATTCAGATCTGTTAGTAGTTGCTTTATAAATTTTGGTGCTTCCTGATTGAGAGCATATATATTAATGAGTGTCATGTCTTCTTGTTATTGTATCATGCCTTTTATCACTATGTAATGTCCATCTTTGTCTCTTGTTATCTTTTTTA
Organism: Lyroderma lyra; assembly: GCA_004026885.1. Classification (NCBI taxonomy): domain Eukaryota; kingdom Metazoa; phylum Chordata; class Mammalia; order Chiroptera; family Megadermatidae; genus Lyroderma; species Lyroderma lyra. The sequence continues at coordinate 48,693 of PVJL010010127.1, read as the reverse complement.
TCCTGAAGTCTGTTTCATCCTATATCAGTATGGCAACTCCTGCTTTTATCTGGTTACCATTTGCTTGGAGTATTGTTTTCCATCCTTTCACTCTGAGTCTGTGTTTGTCCTTATGGCTGAGGTTTGTCTCTTGGAGACAGTATATGGATGGGTTTTGTTTTTTAATCCAGTCTGCTACTCTGTGTCATTTTATTGGTGAGTTCAGTCCAATTATATTTAGGGTGATGATTGATATATGAGGATTTCCTATGGCCATTACTTCCTCCCTTATTTTATTTCTTTTTCATTGTCCCAGTTCTTCCTCATTTATTTTGATTTTTGTTTCAGGTCAAAGAGCCTCCTTCAGTATTTCATGAAATGCCACATTCATGCTGGAGAATTCTCAGCTACTGTGTGTCTGAAAAGGTCTTTATTCCTCCCTCATATCTAAAGCATAAATATGCTGGATAATTTATTCTTGGCTGGAAATTTCTCTCTTTTAATATTTTGAATATTTGACTCCACTCCCTACTGGCTTGTAGAGTTTCTGCTGAGAAGTCTAATGATAGCCTGATGGGCTTTCCTTTAAAGATTATACTTTTTTTTCCCCCTGGCTGCCTTGAAAACTCTTTCTTTGTCTTTGATTTAGGACATCTTCAGTACTATGTGCTTGGAGAAGATCTGCTGGGGTCCAGGAGGCTAGGGGACCTATTTTCTTCTTGAATTTGGAGTTCCAGATCTTTCCACAGGTTTGGATAGTTCTCATCTATTATTTGTTTGAGTAAGCTCTCTGTAGAGTTTTTTTTCCTGCTCCTTCTGCTATTCTTATTATTCTAATATTGTTCTTTCTAATGGAGTCAGATAGTTCTTGTACAGTGCTTGCCACTGGCTCAGCCTTTCTTTCTACTGAGCCCATGTTTCACCCAGGACCATGTACCAGTGTTTCAACATTTCCATGGCAGCTGGCTTTTAGTTCCAAACTCACTCAGAGCTGACCTCTGGTTGCGACATGACACTGCAGCTGGGAACCCTGTTCTTGCCCAGGGCAGTTCAGATGCTTTGTTTAGCCTCTAACCCACCCAAGGTGTGGCGCTTCAGTGGGGCCCCAGTGCACTGCTGCTCAGTCCAATTTACCCTGGTCTCACCTCAGTACTTGTCACCACTCAGCCCCCAACCCACCTAGGATCATGTTGCTTCTCAGCCAGTGTTCTCTGGGTTCCCCCTAGTTCCCTCTGTCAGCTCCCAGTTGGGTCACAGGTCGCATTCCACAGTTGCATCTTTGCTCTGCTCTACTCCCACCCTCCTCTCCCATTCGTTCCCCTTTCTTTGACCTTCAGCTGTTTTCTTGCGATGCATGGATCTCTCAGCTGAGACTGTGCCACTCAGGATTTCTGTGTCAGATCCTGGTTGCTCAATTGTATTTCCAGGAGAGGTTTCATGGATCCTCTCTCTTTTCACCATCTTGCTAGATCCTTTGATAGACATTCTTAAAGTTCTGGAGTCTGTGAAGTCCAAGATCATGGTGCCAGCTGTTTAGTGTCTGGAAAACCCAACCCAAACCCTCTACCAGATTATGGACTCTCAATATATTTTATTATAAAACAAGAAAGAAGAAAAGATACTCATAATTAAGAATGGATTTTGTTTTAACTGGGAGGCTCTTGATCAAGTTTATAATTCTAGAAAAGGGCCAGTAGCGAGAATGTTGTTCAATAAGCTGTGGGGGGAAAATGATACCATCTATAAAAAGACCCCCAGGTGGAAGGAAGGAGGAGGGATAAAGTTGGTAGGAAGTGTTAGCCTTGGGTAAAATGATACATGCAATATCTGCTAATAAGAATAAATGGTAATATGTATTAAAAACTTACCATGTATCAGGATGCTTTAAGCACTTTATATGTAATAACTCATTTCATATTCTCAGCAACCCTACGAGGTACATACATTATTATCCTCATTTTCTACAGGAGGAAGCTAGGCACAGAAAGTTAAGTAAATTGCCCAACTCACACAGGAAAAGGCAAAGTAAAATTTCAACCCAGGCATCTGGTTTGAGTCTTCTTCAATCTCTTCCCTATAATGATTAAGTGTGAAAGGAAAGGAGGAGTGGGGAGTCAAGGAATTTGAGTAATGACTTAAGTTTTTATAAAGATGGTAGTGTCTAAGGCTAGGCAACAGTAAGAGGTTTTCAGAGAATCTCAGACTGAATTCCTAACCAGAATTTTGAAGTAGAACAGAACATGGAGGTTGTTTATTTTGTTGAGGCCTGAGATGTCCACCGGACTAAAAGCTTTATCAGAATAGGGATCATTTTCATTTGGTTCATCACTAGGTACAAATGCAACACACAATACTGGACCTGATAAAAGCAATTATTAAAATTATCTATTATCTGAGTTAAGATAATTAAAGGTAAATATGTGCTTTGGGTTGGGTTTCTGTTGGATTGAATTATATAAAATTGCCACTTATGTTAGTTTTAATTCTTCTGCAAAGCACTCTCTTTTCTCATCTTACCTTGCCTTTTTATTTCTCTAACCAGTACCAATGCCCCAGTCAAGCTAATTTGCTTACTAAAATTTTCTATTTTCCATTTTCATGCCTTTGCATATATCTTCCTCTTAAAATGTGCAATTCACCCTCAATTCATGTCTTTCCTCTTTCAAAGTTTACTACAAATATTGCCTAGTTCCAAGTATTCTTAAATAATTAAATCTGGAGTTCCCTGATGGTGTAGTGGCTTAAGGCTTCGGCGCTGGCGCTGTCAGCGCTGCGGCCTGGGTTCGATTCCCAGTCAGGGAGCCACCCACATACCAAAAAAAGCAAAAAAAAAAAAAAAAAAAAAAAAAAAAAAAAAAAAAAAAAAAAAAAAAAAAATTAAATCTATCTTTGTTAATTTTTAGCTCTGTGATCTCATGTGCCATTGCTAAGCTGTTTCTTTGCAAAATATTCAGTTTTTTAGTAGATGCTCTGTTTATACACCTAAGTTTTCTTTCTTGTGTTTTATTTATTTTCTGGAATAGGCACTATATTTGCATGGCTCATACTTAAAAATAAAAACAAAAACAAACTAAAATGTATCCAGCGAGAAGTTTGCATCTTACCTGTATTCCCATCCAACCCAGTTTCTCTCCTCAGAGGTAACAAGTATTATCAGTTCCTTATGTATATTTTTGGAGATATTCCAGGTATATGGAAGCAAAGATGTATTTATAGTTACTCTTTTTTTTAAACAACAAAAACATCACAAATAAGACAAGGATGTTCATTCTGACCACTTCTATTCAACATTGTACTGGAAGTTATAACCAGCACAAGAAGGTGAGAAAAATAGGTACAACACATCCAAAGTAGAAAGAACAAAATTTATTTGTCTTTATTCATTGGTGACATAATACCTATGTAAATAAATCCTATGTAATCTACAAAGAAGTTATTAGAACTAATAAGTGAGTTAAACAAAGTTTTATTATCAAGATCAATATATAAAAATCATTTCTGTTTCTGTGCTATAATAGCAGTGAACAATTAGAAATTGAAATTAAAAATATCATTTACAAGAGGGGTGGATCAAGATGGTGGGAGGATAGCCCTGTAATGTCTCCTTAAAATTACATATTGAACAGCCAAAATCTGACAAGGGAACTCCCAAGTGACACAGCCTCAGCTGAGAGATCCACCTACTGCAAGGAAACACCCAACGGTCAGAGAAAGGGAGGTGAATGGGAGAAAGGGCGTGAGCAGTACGGAGAAGGGACTGCCAAAGTCCCAGGCTGGCAGAGGAAGGACCGAGGAGGTACCTGGCAAAATGGGCTGAAGCGCAGCACAATCCTGGCAGGCAGAAAAGCAGACAGTGGAAGCCCTGAGAGGGGATGAGATAAAATGGCACCCATGCCCTGGCTTTGGTGCACTCCTCACTGAGGGCCAAACTTGCTCTGTGGTTGCCTTCCCACAGGCTCCAGTGCACTCCTGACAGAGAGCTGAGCTTGCTTGGTGGCGTGCAGCAGCCTGAGCTTCCATGCGCTCCTGGCAGAGGGCCAGGCTTATTTTGCAGCGCATGCCAGCCATGGCTGGGCACTGCCCCGATGGAGGAGCGAGCTTATGCTGCAGAGGGTGCCCTCCCTGGCCCTGAATGCTCCTGATGGAAGAACAGGCCTGTGTCACAGCTGAGACACCACCCAGGGTAAAGAGAAACCTTGGGACAAATGGCAGTGAACCATACTACCCTCACCGCTAGGCAGGAACTGAATATGGAGGCTGGATGCTTCCCTTTGCTCTCCCCTGAGCCACCATTATTCTGTGCCACAAACAAGCCTTGAGCGCTCCTCAACAAACTCCACCTCCTTGCCCAGGGAACCAGCAGAGAGGCTCAGGGAAACTGTAAAAGAAAGGCACAGCAGCCTCCCTCTGCACAGATATCAGAGGCAGAAAATATCAATGACTACCACATTTCCCTGAAAAAGAAGTGCATTGAAACCAAGGCAACTGAGTCAAAGGAGAGAAGCCCACCCTCCAGGAAAGCTGGGAGAGTGAGAAAATCTATCAACCAAGAGAAAACACTGTAAGATGCTGCAGCAACACCAACTGGGAAGTGAAGGAAAGACCTCTCCATATCTGTCAGGGGAAAAAAGCCTTATGCCCAGAAAATGAAACACATCAACTACAATGAACTCCCTCAGGAACAAAGCGTCTCAGAGAAAAAATGAAAAATTTCCAGAAAAGGAACTTACAGATTTGGAAATATATTATCTAAGTGACACAGAATTCAAGATTGCACTCCTAAAATTACTCAGAGAGCTCAGGAAATGCTGGCTGAGTACTCAGACCCAGATAAATGATCTCAGAAAGGAAATCTCTGAACAAAAGGAACACTTTGACAAAGAAATGGAAACTATAAAGAAGAATCAAATAGAAATTTGGGAAATAAACAATGCAATAAAAGAAATAAAGCATAAACTAACTAGCATAGGAAGCAGGACCAATGAGATGGAACTAGTAAGATCAAAGATAGAAACATGGAAATTGAACAGAAGGAAAAAGACAGAGACTTGAGAACCAATAAATAAATAAATAAATAAAAGTTCTGTATATGAACTGTCTGACTCCTTTAGAAACATTAGGATAATAGGAATGCCACAGAAACAGAACAAAATTCTAATGAGAGCTTAATCAAACAAATAGTAAATGAAAACTTTCCAACCCTATGAGAATAACTGAAACCCCAAATTTAAGAAGAAAATAGGACCCTTAGCTACCTGAATCCCAACAGATCTTCTCCAAGGCACATCATACTGAAGATGTCAAAAATCAAAGACAAAGAAAGAATTCTCAAGGCAGCCACGGGGGAAAAATTATAACCTTCAAAGGAAAGCCCATCAGGCTGTCATCAGACTTTTCAGCAGAAACTCTTCAAGCCAAAAGAGGGTGGAATCATATATTCAAAATATTAAAAGAGAGGAGCTACCAGCCAAAAATAATCTATCCAGCAAAGTTGTCCTTTAGATATGAGGGAGGAATACAGACCTTTTCAGACATATAGAAGCTGAGGGAATTTGGCAACAAAAGGCCCACACTCCAGGAAATAGTGAAGGAAGCTACTTGACCTGAAATAAAAAGCCAAAACAAATGGCAACAAGTTGGGAAAACAAAAACATAAAAAGGGAGGAAGTAAAGCTTTAAATTCCCAAAAGAGAATAAGAAATTAAAAGTATGCTTAAGAAAAGGTGCCACTACATACATGAAACCTTCCTTTTCATAAGCCTCATGGGAACTACTCAAAAAAACCCAGAACCAAGATGCACAACAACAACAACAACAACAATAACAAAACAGAAGGAAAAATCACAGAAAACCATCAAGCTAAAAAAAACAGATAGTAAGAAAAAAGCAAAGAAAAAGCCAAGACTTGAAACAACCAAAAACCATAAGACAAAATGGCCATAAGAAGTGTTCATATATCAATCATCTCCCTAAATGTAAATAGACTGAACTCACCAATGAAAAGGCACAGAATAGCTGGCTGGATTAAAAAACAAAACCCATCCATATGCTGTCTCCAAGAGACACACCTCAGCTACAAGGACAAACACAGACTCAGAGTGAGAAAAATACTCCAAGCAAATGGCATCCAGAGAAAAGCTGGAATAGCCATACTTAACATCTGATGAAAGAGACTTCAGGATTAAAAAGGTAATAAGAGACAAAAATGGACATTTCATAATGATAAAGGGACAGTAGAACAACAAGAAGATGTGACACTCATCTATATATACACCCTAAACCAGGAAGCACCAAAATTTTTAAAGCAACTACTTAAAAATCTAAAAAGGTGAAACTGACAAAAACACTCCCTTGACAGCCATGGACTGATCATCCAAATGGAAAATAAATAAGGAAATATCAGCTCTAAATGATACATTACAATAATTGGACATAATTGACACTGACAGGACACTCCATCCTACAATAAAAGACAATACGTTCTATTCCAGTGCACATGGAACATTCTCAAGGATAGACCATATGCTGGGACACAAAACCAGCCTCAGCAAATACAAGAAAATTGAGATTGTACAAAGCACATTCTCAGACCACAAAGCTTTGAAACTGGAGATAAACTGCACAAAGAAAGCAGAAAAAACTCATATACATGGAGCTTAAGCAACATGTTATTTAAAAATAACTGGATCAAAGAAGAAATAAAAGAAGAGATTAAAAATGCATAGAAACAAATGACAATGAAAATATAGCATATCAAAATTGTTGGCATGCAGTGAAACCAGTAATAAGAGGGAAATTTATACCTTTGCAGGCCTATCCCAAGAAACAAGAAAAAGCACAGGTAAACAACCTAACATTTCATCTTAAAGAACTAGAAAAAGAAGAACAAAAAAAGCCCAAAGTTGGGAGTTCCCTGGTGGTGTAGTGGCTTAAGGCTTCACCGCTGGTGCTGTCAGTGCTGCGCAGCCTAGGTTCGATTTCCAGTCAGGGAGCTACCCACATACCAAAAAACAAGAAAAAAAAAAATCCCAAAGTCAGCAGAAGGAAAGAAGTAATAAAAATTAAAGCAGAACTAAATGAAATAGAGAACAGAAAAGTGATAGAGAAAATGAATGCAATGAAAAGCTGGTTCTTTGAAAAACTCAAGACTGACAAACCCCTGGCTAGGCTCATGGAGGAGCAAAGAGAAAAGACACGAAGAACCAAAATTAGAAATGAAAAAGGAGAAATTACCACTGATACCACAGGAATACAAAGGATCATAAGAAAATTTTATGAAGGACTATATGCCAACAAATTTAACAACCTTGAAGAAATAGACAAGTTCCTAGAAACATATAGTCTACCTAGACTGAACCAAGAAGAACTAGACAATCTAAATAGACCAATCAACTGTAAGGAAATTGAAGCCATCATCCAGACCTCCCCAAAGGCAAAAGCCCAAGACTAGATGATCTCACCAATGAGTTTCATCAGGCATTCAAAGAGGAACCAATGCCTATTCTTTTCAAACCCTTCTAAAAAACTGAAGATGAGGCAATACTTTCCATCTCTTTCCATGAGGCCAGCATAACCCTAATACCAAAGCCTGGTAAGGATTACACAAAAAAAGAAAATTACAGGTCAATATCTCTGATGAACACAGATGCAAAAATCCTAACTAAAATACTAGCAAATAGAATACAACAATGCATTGAAAACATTATCCACCATGAGCAAGTGGGATTCATCCCACGAACAGAAGGATGGTTCAACATATGCAAATCAATGTGATACACCACATAAAAAAACCATATGATTATTATCAATTGATGCAGAAAAAGCATTGACAAAATACAACATTCATTTATGATCAAAACACTGAATAAAATGGGTATAGAAGAAAAATACCTCAACATAATAAAGGACATGTATGACAAACCCTCAGCTAATATTATACTGAATGGAGATAAAAACTGAAGTCTATTCTCCTAAAATCAGGAACAAGACAGGGACTATTCAATATAGTACTAGAAGTTCTAGCCGGAATAACCAGACAAGAGAAAGAAATAAAAGACATCCAAATTGGGAGAGAAGAAGTTAAGCTGTCACTTTTTGCATATGACAAGATCCTTTATATAAAAATTCTAAAGAATCCACTAAAAAACTATTAGAAATAATAAATAAACACAGTAAAGATGCAGGATATAAAATCAATTTACAAAAATCAATTGCATTTTTATATACAAACAACAAAACTTCAGAAAAAGAAATAAGACAAATAATACCTTTTGCAATTGCAACAAAAATAATTAAATACCTAGGAATAAACTTAACAAAGAACATGAAGGACATATATACTGAAAACTATAAGACACTGTTAAAAGATATTGAAGAGGACAAAAGAAATGGAAATATATTCCATGTTTATGGATTGGAAGAATCAATCAACATAGTTAAAATGGCTATGTTATCCAAAGCAATATGCAGATTTAATGCAATTCCCATCAATATCCCACAGATATTCTTTCAAGAAATAGATAAAAGAATCATCGGATTTGTATGGAACCACAATGACCCCAAATCACCAAAGCAATTCCACATAAAAAGAGTAAGGCTGGAAGTATCACACTCCCCATTTTCAATCTATACTACAAGGCGTCAATAACCATGATAGCTTAGTGGTATTGGCAGAAAAACAGACACACAGACCAAAGGAACAAAATAAAAAACCCAGAAATAAATCCACAAATATATGGACAGATAAATTTTGAGAAAGGAGTGAAAAATATACAGTAGGGAAAAGAAAGCCTCTTCAGTAAATTGCTGGGAAAATTGAAAAACCACATGCAAAACAATGAATCTGAACTGCAAACTGTCACTACATACCAAAATTAACTCAAAATGGATTAAAGACCCAAAACAATAAACTGTATAGAAGAAAACATTGGTACTAAACTTATAGACCTCAGGCTCAAGGATGACTTCATGAACATGACCTCAAAGGCAAGGGGAGTGAAAGCAAAAATAAATGAATAGGACTACAGGTAACCCCTGTATAACACAGTTGTTAGGTTCCTTAAAAATGTTGTGTTATGCGAATCTGTGCTATACAAAACAAACAACTAGTACATAAAAAGGGGATTAGGTTTAAAAAAACAACAACATACTATTATATTTTTATAAGTAAGAGAAATATCTTTATTAAAGCAGTTTTCACCAGAAGTATAATATTCATATGTATTGATTAATGTTTCCTTTGTCATAACTACTAAGCACCACTAACCAAGGGCTTTTTTTTGGACAAGGTATCTTCATCCTCTGAACTTTTTTCAGGGTAATCTTGACCTCTATTCTGTACTTTCTGCAAAAAATCTGTTATTTTAGATTGCTTGCTTTTAGCTCAGAGATCTTTATAAATTTCATTACAGGTGCTAAGCACTTGTGAAGTTCTCTCTTAAACTTTGTGTTTCTTTCAGTGGAAGGATCTTCATTTAGGAAATATAGCTCCAACTGTTTGGCTAGATCTAGGCCTTTCTTTATGCTTTTTAAAGTATTTAACTTCTTCATTTTCACATGTGCTATCATTCCCTGAATTATCTTGGCATATTCCACATGTCGTTTCCACCAGATTTGCTTCATCAGTTTCTTCTTCCACCAGTAATTCTTGAATATCTTCGACAGTCATATCATCAAAACCTTCCCCTCCTAGAGTCTTAGCAAGTTCTACTATTGTGTCCATTGTGTTTTCTGCTTTCTCAATTAGATTTGCATTTTGAATGAACTCCAGCCATATATTTTTCCAACAAGCACATAATGTCTTGGTGTTATTTCTTTGATGGATAAATTTACAAGATTAATAGTCCAAAATTGGAAAAAGTTTCCATGTCTCCATGACTTCTATAGATTTGTTTTTTACTTTATTCAAAACCCATTGTGATGATTTCCTGATGTAATTAGTCTTAAATGTAACTATAATTCCCTAATCTAATGGTTGAAGTAAAGAATTTGTATTGGGTGGTAAAAAAATTATTTTGACATTTGAGTGATTTAAATCTGTCAGATAGCTGGGTGCATTATCCATTAGTAGAACTTTAAAATCTAAATTTTTCTGCTTTATGTAGTTTTTCACACTTGGTACAAAACACTTTAATTACCATATTTTTAATAATTCAGTAGTTACCCAAGCTTTTCAATTTACTGTCCAATATATTGGTAAATTACTCTTATTTACATTTTTCATTGCATGAGGATTGAGAGATGTAGAAACCAGCATAGGTTTTACCATGTGATCACCTGAAGCATTATTGCATGTAAGTAATGTTATGTGGTCTTTTGATGCCTTAAAGGCTGGTGCAACTTTTTCATTTTTTGAAATAAATGTTCTCTTGGGCATTGTTTTCCACCAATTGCTGGTCTCATTGGCATTAAAAACTTGATATCCTCAATATCCCCCCTGTTCAATGATTTCTTACAATTCCTTGGGATAAACTTTGGCAGCTTCTTTATCAGGTGATGCACTTTCTCCTTGTATTTTTAGGTTTTGTAATAAAAAAACATTTTCTAAAACAGTCAAACAACACTTTGCTAGCAACACAGTCAGGGTTAATAGCAGATTATCCATTTTCCTTTAAGTAATTGTAGATTTTAAAAAATTTATGTTTAGTAATATTTGTGTCCAGTGGAATTCATTTTTTGTGTTTTTTTGTTTTTTTTGTTTGTTTTGGGGGCTAGTTCCCTGACTGGGAATAGAACCCAGTCCATGGCATTGAGTGCACTGAAGCCTAGTCACTACACTACCAGGGAACCTCCTGGAATTCATTTTTCTGAACAGTCATCAATCCAGATACTAAGGGCTTTTCCCATCTGCTCAATTACTGGTGCTCTGGGATGAGATATCGTATTTACCAAGACAGAACCACCAGCAGCAACAGAAGCTCTAAATTTATGTTCAGTTTTATGTATAGTCTGGATTGTTGCTTCATTTAAATCCAAGGTTTTTGTGACATATGATAATTTCCTCTCTGTTTTTCAAGCTGATCCAAAATCTGTATTTTTTGTTCTAGAGAGATGAAATGTCTTTTAAGAGGTATTTTTTTATTTCCATGGACATAGTTCGGGCTACAAATTAATTCACAAAAATTAAAAAATGTAATTACCATTTAAAAAAAAGGTTGACTAATACTCACCTAAAAAATTTTAGGAGTTCCCTGGTGGTGTAGTGGCTAAGGCTTTGGTGCTGTCAACGCTGCGACCCGGGTTTGATTCCCAGCCAGGGAACTAACCACATAACAACAACAACAAAAAAAACAAAAAACAAAAAAATGTTTTTTAAAATCCATGTATAATGTAATAAAAAGAACAACAGTGAGTTCCCTGGTGGTGTAGTAGGTATGCTTCGGCATTTTGACACTGCAGCCTGGGTTCGATTCCCAGCCAGGGAACTACCCACCCCCCCAAAATGTATGTACTTAATACTCCATGATCAAAATGAATTTAAAATCCTAATAAATTTTAAAATTTTCAGTCAAGGGAGTTCCCTGGTGGCGTAGTGGCTTAAGGTTTCGGCAATGGCGCTGTCAGCGCTGCGGCCTGGGTTCGATTCCCAGCCAGGGAACTACCCACATACCAAAAAGCAAAAAAAAAAAAAAAAAAAAAAAAAAAAATCACACACAAAAAAAAAATTTTCAGTCAAATCTGATAGGACAACCATAATTCAATGAAAAATTTCAAATGAGATATCTTTTGCTTTTAAACGCTCTTATTACACTTGGTGTTGTTTGGGGATTTCTCTAATTCTCAAAGCATGTTAGGGTGAAACTGTGTTCTAGGATGCCATGTTGTACAAGGGATTTCCCCAATTCTTGAACTGTATTAGAGTGAAACTGTGTTGCGTAAGTGCTGTGTTATATGGGGGTTACCTGTATGTCAAATTTAAAGGCTGCTGCACAGCAAAACTATCAACAAAGAGACAGCCAATCAAGTGGGAGAAAATATTTGCAAACAATATCTCTGATAGAAGGCTAATATCTGAAATATATAAAGAACTTATACAACTCAACAATAAAAAACAAACAAACAATCCAATTAGAAAATGAGCAGAGGACCTAAACAGACACTTCTCCCAGGAAGACATACAAATAGCCAACAGATATATGAAAAAATGCTCAACTTCACTAGCTATTAGGGAAGTGCAAATTAAAACCACAATGAGATACCACCTTACACCTGTTGGAATGGATATAATCCACAAGACAAGGAATAGCAAGTGCTGGAGAGGGTGTGAAGAAAAAGGAACCCTCATACACTGCTGGTGGGAGTGCAAACTGGTACAACTACTGTGGAGGACAGTATGAAGGTTCTTCAAAAAATTAAGAATAGGGTTACCATATGACCTAGCAATCCCACTTCTGGCTATCTACCCCCAAAATTTGAAAACCTTAGTGCACAAAGATATATGCATCCCATGTTCATCGTAGCACTATTCACAGTGGCCAAATCATGGAAACAGCTGAAGTGTCCTTTGATAGACTACTGACTAAAGAAGTTGTGGTACAAATACACAGTGGAATATTACTCAGCCATAAGAAAAGATGAAATAGGGCCATGTATGACAACATGGATGGACCTTGAGACCAACATGCAAAGCAAAATAAGCCACACAGAAAATAACCAAGAACCATATGATTTCACTCACTTGTGGAAAACAAAGCAACAAAGAAATAAAAACTCATGGACACAATCAATAGTTTAGTGATTAGTGGTTATCTGAGGGTATGGGCTACAGGGTGGGAAAGGAGGGAGAGGGAATCAAATATATGGTGATGGAAAGAAAACTGACTCCGAGTGATGAATACATTAACACAACACATAGATGATGTGTTGTAGAAGTGTACACCTGGAACCTATGTAATTTTTACTAATCAATGTCACCCAATAAACCTAATAATAAAAAAATAAAAATGTGATTTACAATAACATCAAAACAATAAAATAATTAGAAATACATCTGTCAAAAGACCTGTGCACTAATTATTGTAAAACATTGCTGAAAAAATAAAGAAAGAACACCTAAGTAAATGAAGAGCTATAGTATCTTTTCGGGTTGAAAGATTCAATAATTCTTGGATGTCAGCTCTTCAAAAATTGACCTTCAATGCATTCCAATAAGAATTCTAGTGAGGTTTAAAAAAATTATTTTATAGAAATTAACAAGCTAATTCTAAAATTCATGTGAAAATGAACCCAGAATAGCGAAAAACAATTTCTGAAAAGAACAAGGTTGGAGGACTACACTGCTTGATGTCAAAACCAAATATAAAATTAGAGTAATCAGGACCATGTGGTACTGGCATCAAGATAGACAAGTAAATCAATGGAATAGAATAGTATTCAAAAATAGAACCACTGACTTGTGGACAAGTGATTTTCAATAAAAGTGCAAAGGCAAAGCAGTGGAGAAAGGATAATCTTTTTCTACAAATGGTGATGCAGCAAAAAAAAAGTATTAACTTCAACAGTTACCTTATACCATATTTAAAAATTCCAAATGAATCACAGACCTAAATGTAAAGCTTAAAACTATAAAATTTTTAGAAGAACACAGGAGAAAATCTGTGTGACCATGAGCTAATTCTTAGAAACAACTCCAAACATACTCCATAATAGAAAAGATTACAAGACTTTATCAGAATTTAAAACTTCTGCTCTTTGAAAGACACTACAAGAATGAAAAGATAAGCCAGACAAAGAGGAAATGTGTCTGATAAAGGATTTGTATCCAAAATATATTAAAAACTGTCAAAACTAAGTAATTAAAAAAAGCAATGAAGTATGGGCAAAAGAAAATAAATAGGAAAGAAAAAACACAACGGCATGGCAGTTGCTCCTGGAAAACTCCCCTGGAGGTTACAACTAATAAAACAATTATAATTCAATGAAGGAATCCCTATGCCATGCACAAACACAACCAAGAGACCCACCTATCACAATGAAGCACCTGCAAGTGGGCAAAGAGGGGCAAACTGAGGAGAAAAGAAGTGAAGACAAGGCCATGAGCATAGGTCCTCATTTGGAACCCTATGGATGAGGAAAGGAGGAGGAAGAAAGTGGTGGGTGAGCACTCTGGACCTCACTCTGTCAGCTTGGGACAGAGAAAAAGAGATCCAGAGGCAGGGGCCATGAAATGCCACCACCAGACCTCACTTTGACCCCAGGAGGTGCAGGCACCATGGGCTGCAAATGTACTGCAAGACACCATGGCCCAACTTCACTTCAGCTGATCCCAAAATCCAGGGCAGAGACCTCAGGGCAAACCAAAAACAGAAAGGTATAAAACCCTCACTGCCCACAATGCCTGCAGCACCAGGCAGGAAAAAAGCATGAACCCTGGTGGGCACCCCCCTGTCCCCACCCTTCCAGACCTCTGCCCCCTCACCTCTTCCCAGCATTAGCAGTGAGCCCCAAAGAAACTGCAGCAGTAAGTGTCAGGTTAAGGAGCAGAATATCTACAAACAAGAGAGGCTGCCAGAATGAGGAAACAAAGAAATACAGCTTAAAAAGATGAATAGCAGAAAATCACAGTAAATGGAACATAGACAAACTTATCAGAGACAGAGCTCAAAACAATGGTTATAAGAATGATCAAGGAACTTGGTGAAAATTTCAAGAGAGATCACAAACATAAAGACATAGAGACCATAAAAAAAGATCAGGCAGAGACAAATATTACAATAATTGAAATGAAGAATGGAATAGAAGGAATCACCAGACTAGATGAAGCAGAGGTGTGAATCAGTAATTTGAAGGGAAAGGTAGTGGAAAACATCCAATGAGAAAAACAAAAAGAAACAAGAATCCAAAATAAGAGGATAGTTTAAGATTCCTCTGGGACAACATAAAGCACAACAGTCACATCATAGGGGAAGCAGAAGAAGCAGAGAAACAGCAAGAGATCAAGAACTTTTTTAAAGAAATAATGACTGAAAAGAAGGGACTGGCAGAAAATATTCAACATGATCAAAAGCAAGAATCTACAACCAAGATTAATGTATCCAGCAAGGCTATCTTTCAAAATCAAAGGACAGATAAAGAGCTTCCCGGACAAGAAAAAGGTAAAAGAGGTCATCACCACCAACTC
Source organism: Lyroderma lyra (assembly GCA_004026885.1). NCBI lineage: Eukaryota > Metazoa > Chordata > Mammalia > Chiroptera > Megadermatidae > Lyroderma > Lyroderma lyra. The sequence continues at coordinate 33,596 of PVJL010010127.1, read as the reverse complement.
AGCACTACAAGGAATGGTAGAGGGACTTCTTTAAGAGGGGGAAAAATAAAAAGAAAAAATGATGAATAATAAAATAGTAATAGCTACATATCTATCTATGAACATTTACTTTCAAGTTTTAAATGGATTAAAAAGTTCAATCAAAAGACATGGAAGGTACTGCGCTGAGTGGTGTGTCAAACAGAGAAAGATAGATGCAAGTTGACTTCACTTATAGGTGAAATCCAAAGAATAAACAAGCAGAACCGGAACAGATTCATAGATACAGAACACATTTTGTTTGTTGCCAGATGGGAGGAGGGTTAGGAGAGGAGTGAAATAAGGGGAAGGGATTGGGAAGTTCAGTTCGGTGATTACAAAGTAATAGTCATGGGGATGTAGAGTATAGCATGGGAATAGGGTCAATACTGTGTGGTGTCAGATGGGTACTAGATTTGTTGGGGTGATGGGAAGAGGGCTGGAGGGGTGGGTGAAAAAGGGGAAAATTTCAAGATGTACAAATTCATAGTTACAAAATAGTCACAGGGATGTAAAGTGCAGCATAGAACATATAGTCAATAACATTGTAATAACTATGTATGGTGTTTGATGGGAACCAGATGTATTGGAATGAGGATTTTATACGTTATATAAATGTCTCATCACTATGCTACACATCTGAAACGAATTTTATATATATATGCAAAAGATTTGAACATACATGTCACCAAGAGGATATAGACAGGTCAAATAAGCACAAGAAAAAAAAATGCTCAACATCATTTATCGTTAGGGAAATGCAAATTGAAAGCCACAATAATATACACACCTACTAGGATGGTTATAATTAAGAAGATTGACATATCAAGTGTTGACAAGGATGTGGAGGAAATGAAACTTTCATACTACTGGTAGGAATATAGAAGGTTACAACTACTTTGGAAAACACTTCGGCAGTTTCTTGAAAAGTTAAACATACACCTACCAAATAATCCAGCCAAGGAAAAATAAAAGCATCTGTCTTTACAAAAACTTGTACACAAATGTTTACAGGAGGTTTATTTGTAATAGCCACAAATGGAAAACAACCCAAATGTCCATCAGGAAGTGAATGAATAAACAAAATGTAGTGTAGCCATAGCCATTAAAAGGAATATTGCTGAGCAATAAAAAAGAATTAACTATCAATAAACACAACATGATGATTCTTAACATAATTATGCAAAGTGAAAGAAGCCAAACTTAAAAAGTATACATGCTCTATGATTCCATTTATAAAAATTCTAGAAAATTCGAACTAATCCATTCTAAAGGAAAACAGTAATGGGGGAAAGGATTACAAAGAAGAATAAGGAAACTGTGGGGTGATGGATATGTTCATTATCTTTACTGTTCTGATAGTTTCATGGGTCAATTTACTTGTCAATTTACATACTTTAAATATATGTATTTTATTTTATGTCTGTTTTTCTTCAACAAAGCTAATTAAAACCAGTATGCCCAGTTCTGCCCGCTGGCTTTTTTTTTAACCTTAATATGCTTTGTTGAATCTTTTAAATATACAAATAAGCCCATTAAAAAAATACTCAACATCATTTGTCATTAGAAAAATGCAAATTGAAAGTCACAATAATATACAAGGGCTACCTGTAAAGTATCCATCCATGTAATATGACAAACAGTGGCATATATGGCTGGATTTTTTCTGGACTGTCCACAAGAAGCATATCTATAAAATACATTCCTAGAAATGAAATTGTTTGGTCAAAAGGAACTACATTTACAATTCTGATTGCCATTGCCTCTGATTGCCATTGCCAAATTGATCAGTTTCTAATGCAGGAAACAGAAAGCATTCTAGATATTTTAAAGAGGAAGGCACATGTTATAAGGAAATTGGCACTTCCAAAGTCATAGGAAGGTGTGCTCGCTTCGGCAGCACATATACCAAAGTCATAGGAAGGGCTAGAGGAGTAGGGTCTAGGAATCCAGGTTGAGCCTCCCAGAATGAATGCCTCCATGATATAGAACTGATTGCCTAGAGGAGCTAGTACCTCTGGGGTCATCTTGGAGCCATGCTGGAAGCCAGAGGCCACCAATGCAACCTCTTATTCCTGGGAAACTGATTTAAAATGTCAGATTAAGAAGCTGTTGCCACAACCACTATGTCACCATATCCAGGAAGTTGGAGGATGGACACTCGATCACTGCTGCATGGAAACCTGTTTGCCACAACCTTGCCAAATTTAAGAACCTCAAGAAGATGGCCTTTGCCTCTCTTCTAATTATGTGGAAAACATATAATTGAAAAAATACAATTAACTTCCAGAACCCTAGCTGCACAAAAAAGTCAGGTTAATATACTTATTTCCAACCTTTCTGAGCAGGAAGGTAAACTGACAGTTAAGTAAATCCAGAATATGTAGTTGACTGCCCTAAGGGGTTGTTCCAATTTATGCATCTATCAGCAAAAACACTAGTTTTCCAATTCTTACCAATAATATCTAAGACATAACACTGTGTTTATAAAATTTAAAAGAGCTTTATCAAATAGGTTAAACAAACTAGAATCTCAGTAAGTTTCATTTTGTACTTCTCATAATAGTGAAGTTGAATTTTTTTTAACTTAGAATCAGTATTCTTTTCTGTGAAAACTGTTTATAGTTTTGGATCTTCTTCCTTTTGCACTACTGAACTTTTTCTTATTGAAGTCTAGTTCTTTATATATTAAGCAATGCATGATATTATTTGAAAATGTATTTTTCCAAATGTTATTTTTCTTTGCCTTTGGTGGTTTTTGCTATAAACATTTTATGTAGTGATGTATTATAATTTATCACTACAATTTTATAGTAAAAACCTTTCAGTTTATGGATTTTATATAGAGTTTAGAAAAGCCTAAAACACACTAAAATCTTTTAAGTTTCTCCTATGGTTTCTTCAAGTACTTTAAACATTTCAGTTTTCACATTTAAAACTAGATTTTTATTTTAGTATGAGTTATGAATCCAACATAATTTTTTCCTGCGAAAATCTACACAGGTATCCTAATACCGTTTGAAGAGAAAATCATATTTTCTCCACTAAATTGAAATGTCATCTTTATCCTGTACTAAATTGCTGTACCTGGATCTGTATTTGCCCTTTTAATTGTTCTAATGATTTGTCTGTCTAGTCATCTGCCAGAACCAAACTATTTTAATTATTGGAATTTTCTATTTTAATATTTCTTAAGACTAGTCTGCCCTTATTCCTTTTTCAGAGCTTTCCTAGCCTTACTTACTTCTCTCGGGAACCTTGGAATCAGCTTTCTAGTTTTAGAAAAATCTTGTGTTTTTTGGAATTGCATTACATTTATAGATTTACAAAGATAGCATGTATATGTTGTTGTCTTCCAATCCAAGAAAATATGCCTTTCCATGTCTGAACTTATTTTTTAAGAGAAATATAAAGATTTATTTTTTGTCTTGCATATTATTTATTCCTAGGTATTTCCTCTCCTTTGTTTTTAATTTAAAAGGAGACTTATTTTCATTATATCTTCTGGCTGCTGTTTACATAAATAAAAGCTTTTAATATCTGTGACCAATTTTATACCTACTATTAGTTTTATGATATTTTTAGTTGACTCTTAAGCTTTGCACTACCTTATACAAATTTTACTTCCTCTTCCATTTTTAAGGTCTTAACATTCTCTCACATCTGTTTATTCTCTCCTTAAGTTTTGAAGTTCCTTCTGAACATGAAGTAAATTTTGTATACCTTTCAGGACACCAGTAAAATCCTTTGCATAGAATAGTTTAAGATTAACCCCTATATGAAAATAGAAACACAATGTGCCTGCTAAATTCTGTGCCTGATTCATTTATTCATACCACTTATGTCAGGTACCACTAATTGTCTGATAAAAAGAGATTAATCAATTCTGTCCATTCATAGACTGAAATTCTTTTCTCCTCTCCAATAAAATTTTTTAAAGTGTCGCATATATACAATGGCTGTCCGGAATGTATCCAGCCATGTAATATGAAAAATAGAAGCATTTATGGCTGGATTTTTTCCGGAGAGCCCTCATATTTTGCAACAAAGTAGGCTTTTTAGCTTATAAGTTTTTTCCTTTGGATTTACATATGATATTGCAAGCAAAATTTTACATTTTAGTTTCAGGTTTGCTTAAACATTCTTTGTGATATTCATACATCGTCCATAGCAGTTTTCCTAAAGCTACATATGATTTAAAAACTACACACATTTGGTGTAACGTGAGAGTGGCCATTAAAGCTTAAAATCAAATGGATCCAAACCAAATATGTTTACATGCATAAAACAGAAGATTAAATTCTATAAACCATACAAGAAAATCAGTCTTATTTTAGGAATCTTACATTAAAATATTTCCAAACTCCAGCAGTTACCTACATAGAAAGGATAAATCAATCATATATCCATCTTTAAAATCCTACATTGAATCAGAAGTTTCACTTGATAAAGCAGATAGTTTTCCCCAGGTCATTTTCCAAAGTGGTAAAAATACAACTTCTAAGTTAAACTTTCATAAAGTAAAGCTAGTTAACAACTGTGTGCTAGAATGAAGAAAGATGAAAATTCAGGAAAGTAAACAAAAGGCAGCTCTTAAAACTGCCCAGCAAAATGGATAAATATTGGCAGATTTTCCTCACAGGGCCATGACACACTACTACTCAGCTTAACTCTAAAGCTCTTCTCAAGCCTCACGAGGTTCTTTCACTACTTCAGCAGCTACTGACTGTGTACATACCACACTCCCAACCCTCAAAATATGAGGCATAAATTTTCAAATGTGCTAGTATTTTAAGGTTACCGTCAAAGACCATCAAAGGCAGATAACTTCAATTTAGAGATCCAACCAAGGAGTTCCTAATAACAGCAGAATGTGAATCCTGACCATAAGATTCAAATGAAAATAGTACAATTAGTTTTAATTATTTAGATAAAAAAATCTACCTACAATGCTAATCAGTGTTAAGTGACACCCTGAGGTAATGATTATTTTCTGTTTTGCGTATTTTCCTGTCCATTCGCTGTTTAATTCTCATTTGTGATGCCCCATTAGGCATTTGTAAAGGTTTCTTTTAACACTTCTTGGTGAGTATGTCCGTTAAAATAGCATAAAAATTCATGAGTTAACCGGCAACAGTCATCGATTGAAGGCAGTCATTGAACAAGAATGTGCACAATACTGAACGAAATGATTCTTGATGTTTGTGATTCCATTGCTTCACATTGCCAGCAGTGCCTGGACCAGAACAGTCATCAGTTTTGAAAACAGACATTGACCAAAAAATTAATCATTTCTGTACATTCTTTTGCATTTTGAAAATAAACAGTATGTGAATAAAAAAAAATTCATGAGTTAATATGACAGATGTAATTATTTGATCTTGAAAAACTGAAGGTAAAAAAACTTGATATAATTTTCTAAACATTTCTATAGAAGATTAAGAATTTTGGGACACCAACTTCTACCTAGTTTTCAACACTAGGGCAAAAATGGTGATTAAAAAGCTCAAGTTCTCAGGAGTTCCCTGATGGTGTAGTGGCTTAAGGCTTCAGCGCTGGCGCTGTCAGCGCTGCCGCCTCGATTCCCAGCCAGGGAGCTACCCACATACCAAAAAGCAAAACAAAAAAAAAAAACAAAAAAAACCTCAAGTTCTCTAGTTCAAGAGATAACATGCCCAAATCAGCTTTAAAAAGGTAACATGCCCCAATCAGCCTCAAAACAGACAAGACAGCAAGATGTTAAGGGAATTCCAGGACAACATTAGCAAAAATTGTAGCAAATGAAAATTTTAAAGTTCATCATACAAATGCCAAGTAGCTGGAAGCTTCTTGGGAGCATTAAGAGAGAGGGGAGGGATGGCTGAAAAAGATACTAAACAACCTTAGTAACTAAAGGTCATAGAACCTACTATCTCAATCTTTTCCTAACAATAAAACTGACTTTAAAATAATGTAAGTCATTAGACTAAGGACAGCTCCAAACTTACCATAAAATCAAAAAAAATTTTTTAAGCATTACAAGTACTGTGATTCTTTGACAATATGTATTTAAATGACTATTTTTTGGATTCTTGGTTTTTAATATTCTGAATCACAAATCAATTTTTGTTTCTCTAATTATACCCATCCATATTATTAGGATTAACTACCGATAAAAAGGACAAATAAAAAATCACCAGATTGAATGAAGTTCACAATCAACAAGCACTCTCAAGCTTTAGCTATTATTTTTGCATTTAAAATCACCTCCCCCCTAATTTTCAAGAATCATATCCCTGTCAAACATTCCACAGATTGCTTTTATGAGAACTTTTATGGCTCATGATTACTATGCAAATATTTCTACATCCAGGTAATATGTTTTTTTAAATTTTTTATTACAAGAGGCAGCAATACTGCCATAGTTCTGGCAAAGCAGTGAAGCAAATGTTGAGGAATTAGGACTATCAAATCTCCTCAAAGCACCATACCAAAAGTACTTAGAAAATTAAATGCCATATCTGACCATGTCATCATTAAAGTTCAACCAAAATTATGACCCTCATAAATGAACTTTTTGTGCCCTTATTGTTGGCCTTAATATCTTCGAAGGGAAGGGACTACTCATGCCACTTCTTCAATTAAAGAATATTTTCAAGTTTAAAAACATCAGTATGCGATTCAACATAAGGTATGTAGAGCTTACATTGTATAGCTTTTGGACAAGAGGACTGTCACCCTGGAGACTGCCAAAAATTTTCAAAGCATCTTGCTCTTGCTATATAACTTTTATTTTACAGAGCTTCTACATTTTGAGGAACTGTCACTAGATCATTAAAATTATTCACCTTTTGTGAATCAGTGCAGAGGGATTAATGTAGATAAATAAAAGTCACTTCTTTAACTGGCTCATGAAATAGTTTAACAATGATTTTGCTCTTTTCTCCCAAGAAGAGGAAGAAGGGATCTAGATAATTTACCTTTAATAATGTACTGCAATTTAAAAAATCCTTAATGGAGTTCCCTGGTGGTGTAGTGGCTAGGCTTCGGCACTGTCAACGCTGTGGCCTGGGTTCAATTCCCAGTCAAGGAACTACCCACATTTAAAAAAAAAAAAAAAAATCCTTAAAAGGTACCGGAAAGATTAGCAGAAAATTCATATATTTATTAAGCTATTTTTCTAGCCTGTCTTCACTTTAAGATAGAAAAAGAGGATCCATACTCCCAAATTGGAAACTGTATTTAGAAATTCACAAATTATACTGGTACTCTCCAAACAGGCCTATGACTCAGTAATGGATTGTGTCCTCGATTACTGTCTGGTGACAAGGCAACATCTGTTAAAGGCAAAGAAAACAAGATGATTGCTTTTTAAAATGCTTTTTCTAGTTAAAAAAAAAAAAAAGCAGCTGTCTAAATAAGCAAAAGGCATCTGTTTCTTCACTACCACAAAATTTGGAAAAACAATTTAGGCTTGAGGATCACTTAATTGCCCCTTGAAGCTAGAAAATAAGTTATTCTATTTTAATCTGGCTTGAAAATTATTTACAAGATTCAAAATCATTCTGTCCAACTTTACTTCAAATTCATATGAACTTCAACTACTGTCATTCTAATTATTTCATCCCCAAAAGTTTGAATGGTACATATCTGATCTAATAGTGAATGTAAAAATGTGTGACTAGCTAACCTCAAATCCATGGACAAACTTACACCTTGACTATGGGCAATGGTCATTAGTTCCTCGATTTTAAGCTATAACTATAAAGGGCATGGGGCACAGAGCAGGCACTCAATAAATGAGTAAAATTCATAGAATAAGTCATAAGCAGAATGTATTTAAAATTTTTTATATGATCAGCTGGAAATAATTATTAACAAAATCACAGAAAGCTGTGCTTCAATTCCTCTTTGAATTGTTTTAAGTCAAATATGAATTTCTTGTTCTGGGGGACACACATTTTTTAATGTCATGGCACTAACATGCTAAGTATAGATTTGACAGTGTAGAGAAGTACCTAAAATAATTGTTGGGGACACTGCAATGCTCCCCAAGTAGAAAAATATGTCTAGGGAAATGAGCCCAACCCAAAATTACATGGGTATTAAAGAGCTTGGGTTTGCACAGTCCTATTTCCCAGTCCTATTTCCACAGGAGAAAGAAAGCAATAATTTTTTTGACTTTCCTAGAATGCTATGGTTACTTGTTAAGCTTAATTTATGATAAACATAAAACATCTTAAGGATCAGGAGTTAATTTCCAGTTCAAGAACTGTCACTGATTTAACTTTCTTGAAAGAAGTGGGAATCTGCTTTGTTCTTGGTAACTTGGTCAGTTGATTGAGGGTGGAATTTGATGTAGAGAAGTTGCTTTCAGGGAACTAAAAACATGTCAAATATAAAAACATTTATATAAATAGAGATACAGACATACACCAAACTATTAACAATGGTTACCTCTAAAGAGGTATGTGGCATGTTGGGGAAAGGGAGATCTGAAAAGGGGCTTCCATTTCTTTTTACACTATTATTAAAGGCACAAATCAAACAGAAGTTTAAATTTGTGGTAGCATAAAATGTTAACGTAACTATTCAGAGTGTAATAAAGACTTCAGTTCACCCTGTATTTTTTTCCTATCAATTATACCTTCTCTTTTTCCCTCTTCTCTCAATTATTAAAAACCTATTATAAATAATCTTGCTAAAGTTAACTCCTGATTTTACACAGTAATCAGTCAACAGTAGTCCAAAAGCAATGTATTTTAAATGAATTGTAAGCAGATGCCTTTCTAATTTCCTGATTCACATGCTTAAGGGAGACCCTGATTCTAAGGTAAACACTGGTTTGCTTTAAAATTTTGTGATTCTAGTGAAGTCTACCTAATTGACCAGATATCTTTTAGGAAGGCTTCATGGAGAGTCAGAAATTATTCAAAAAGGCAAAACACAGCCAAAGGGATTTGGGAGAAAATAAAATGAAAGTTTGCTATATTGGCATTAAGAGCTCCTAGACATGTTGGTAGGAGGAAACAGCAAGTTGCAAAACAAATGTATCCTAAGAACAATTTATGTAAAAATTTTAAACCCACAAAATTATGTATTTCTATAGGTAAATATATATGTATATAAATGCATAGCAAAAAGGTAATTGAAGAGTATATAACAGAGAGCAAAAGTTACCATTTGGGAGGTGGGTACCCAAAGAACACTTCACAATATCTGTATTTTTTATTTTTCCTAGAATATATTCTTACTTAAATACAAAAATGAACAAATTTTACATTTCTAGAAAATACTATTTCCTTAAAACAGCTTGCTACTGCAGATAGTTAAGCAAATATCATTGTTGTCTATTTTTCAACATTATTATAGTTCATTCTCGCCATCCCTTACCTTTTTCTCATTGCTCTACACAAGTTCAAATTTTAAAGAATCATATTAGCTGTTTCTTGAATATTTGACAATGAAGAGATGATACAATTGCCAGGAGGTTTCAAGGTAAGAACTGGTACAGTGGGTATAAAGGTCATTTAAGCAGGCAGGCCCATCTTTTGGCTTTAATGTGATGCATTTGGAAGTCTACGCAAACTTCTAAAGAGGACAAGATGCTTTCTTGCTAGGTGTACCTTGTAATATTAACTTGCCATGTTCATGTATCTACTGCAGAGAAAATGTTGCTGTAGAAAGGTTAAAAATCAAAAGCACACTCAGCGTCTCAGAAAAGAGATGATATGTAAATTCCAGACAGGACAAGTAGTGCTAAAGTCTACAAGATAATATATTAAAGTGATGTTTAGAAGCAAAGCATTTTTGTTTGAAATTAGAAACTCTTAAGGGTATGCTTAAATTTTTTTCATTACATATGATTAACAATAAAATATTTACATTTAAGTAAATTTGCTCAGAATTGTAATTAATTTGCTTTCTTGAAAAGAGAAAGTTATTAAAGTCAGACCTATGTGTAGATGAATTTGGCCCACAATACCAAATACATTCCTCTGTTTTAGCTGATTAAAAATTAAATAGCAACATAACTAGAATCAAAGCCTATTACAAAATAAATGTCCACAAGTGGGCTGATAAATTTTGCTTCCACTTAAATAGCAAGTGAACAAGATATTTTAATGAAATAACTACATCATTTATTTTCAAAGCTGCATAATTTTTTCTACAATATCACCACATACTTTAATGCACTTCTGCCAATGTTGCACTAGTTTTTAAAATCCATCCTTTAAAAAACTGGTGTTTTTGAAACCATTCTGCAGCCTTCACCTCTTCACCACAGATAAACTGCCTTACCCAGCATCTTACTGTCCTCACATCAACACATTGATCACCATAAATGACTTGCATTTGTCTGAGAATTTCAATTGGAAGAACTTTTTCAAATGTTAAGAGTTCAGTAACAGCACGCTGTTTGAACCCAACATCTGAACACTCATCCCTTCCAATGTGCACTGGGTGAAAAATGTTAAGCATCTGTGTGTGCAAGGTCAGGAATGACGGAGGGGAGAGACCACGAGATGACAAAGAATGAGTTATATCCAGATACATCTAAAGTAACAAAAAATGTTGTAGAGGCAAAATTTATCAGCCTGCCCTCATATATGATGAATCTCAGCTTTTAGTTATGAAAATTAGGTAATGCATTTTGTAATTTAGGGATCCACTCAGTTTCTACAACTTCAGGCATTACTTTACTGTTGGTCATCACTGTCTACACCTTTTTCCAGAAGATTCCAACATCTTAAATGGTCCCAAATTAAGTATTTCCCCTTTGTCACACTGTATTTATAAAGAACACTATGAAAACCGTAATGGCAAAAAGAAGTCAAAAGATAAATTTCAAAAGTTAAAGGCACATATCAAACCACTTCTAGAGATAATATAAGTGGTAATTATAAGGGTAAATTATTTATCTGGAGCTAATATAAGATCGGTGATGATCTAGACTCTTAGTGGCATTTATAATAAAGTTGTAAATTGTGTATTAAAAGAAATAAATAGTATAACAATTCATTTTTTAATGTTCTAAATATCTGGCACAATGCATAGCTTTTCTTATTTAGAAACTATGTGATAAAAATAACATATTTTTCAAAATGATGTTTAATTTTGTCAGGTTGTAGTTTCCCATCCACCCAATTTTCATTGTACTCCTCATTACCTCCTCTTCCCTAGTCCCAAATTTCACCTTTTCTTACTGAAAATCTAGAAGTGAAATATCATTCTTCTTTCCTTTAATGTTAAATGAAAAGTAATTACTAAATAATGTATAGCTAATATAAAAAAAATTTCACAATTTAGCTGTAACAACCATAAATCTAGGATATTTTCAGGAGGTATCCCTAGAACACAACAAATTTAAACACTCATATTTCATCCAATAACATGATGTTTTTCTCTTTTCAGATTACTGTTTACCCCAAAATTGTTGCAATATACATTTTAAAAACAATATTCCTCTATAATCACAAAACAAGCAGCAGAATACCCATCATTATTACAGAAATGACTGCATACTTTAAACATAATATTCAGATATTTTTAATTACTATCTTAAACCAATTTTTAATTATATATACATTTACTAGTTGAAAAAATACTGATTCTACCTACCTACTACTTTTAATACACAACACGATAACTTGTGTCTTCCTCCTAAGAGCACAATTATAAAGACAGGAACACAAAAAACATAAAAGGTGAAGAAAGCATCAGAAAAATTTCGTTTATCATCTCTATCTTTCCTTTGTATACATATTGCAACTGATTGGTCCTCTTTCATTACCCTTTCATCCTCTCTCTCCCTAAAAACCTTCTGGGCTTCAGAACAAGGACAAGTATACTGTTAACTATTGTTACTATTGAGTTGGCTTAAATTACAGGTTTAAAAAAAAGAACAAAGTGCTTGAGGTTAACAAAGATACACAGAAACCAAAGGAGAGTAGAAGAAAAAAAAAATATGGAGAGTGGTTGTACCCCATCAACAATTACCTGGCAACTCTGGAGCAGAGGTTCCTATCTGGAATTTACAGGGTCAGAAATTAAGAGCACAACTCTGCAATTATCATGCTTTGACTTAATTTTTTTTGGAATAAAGCTCAATTTCATCTCTAACTATTTGTAAAAAATTTCACTCCATGGAAAAGAGTTTATTTCCCATCCAAAATAGAAGAAATGGCTAGCCTTCACTATGTCTGAAAGAACCAGAAGGGCAAAAGCAGTTTTCCTGTGTCTGTATCCAGATTCCCCGTCTCCCCACAATTCCGTGCATAAACACTAACTTCATAGGAAACTGAGAGACTACACAGAGTGCAGCCATCCCATAAAGGATAAATTTATCTCCTTGACTTTTCCCACCCCTCACCCTCCCCAAACACACACAAAAATGTGTTGAGTTTGACAAGAACAATAATTTAAAAAGCTAAAGTGAGGACTCACAGAACCCTTAAATTAATACTAAGTTAAAATCCTAACATCATAACATTAAGGTATCAATTCTCAACTTTTAAGCCATTTGGGAAAGTTTAAGCTATTAACTTAAAAATATGGTAGTACTTCTTTACTAACTATAACCTCTTTGTATCCTCTTAATTGTTCATGCTAACAATTTTATTGCATACTACTGCCTCTTTTAAGAAGTAAATCCAGGGACCATTCCATTTTATCTTAGACATAACATTTACTGGTTTTCCAAGCATGACAGAAATGGAAAAATATATATATATATATTAGAACAAGAACAATTTATGTAAAGTTCTACAATTTACGTTCTTTTAGTGAGCAGTGCCCAATTCCATTAAAAATGAACAAATTTTAGTTCAGTCCTATGCTTAAGAAAAAAAAAAACTAATGAGAGACTAATTTACAAAGTATACAAGAATATAATTTTATAATAAATCTTTCCAGTGTTTGCCATAACTGCAAAATGTTTCCCTTCACAGAAACTCAGAATAGCTCTTATAAAATGAAACAAACTTTTCTGTGTCCATTTCTGGTAAGCATTGAACAAATACAACTTGCTCACAAAGGATCTAAAAGTGCTGCCTCAGGAGCATAAACTACCACTAATATGATGTATGAATGAGTCTTGGTGAGTGGCTACTATCTGGGACCTCTTCCTCCTCTCTTCTCACACCAGTAAATTCATCTCATGTAAAGCCTAAGAGAAAACCTAACCTGTGGCAGAACTGAAACTTAGCATGCTCCACTCAAATACTTCTAAGGTAACCATTCTAAAGCAAAATTGGCTGAAATCATCTTTTATAAAAATAAAAACAATAACAAAAAACCAAACTAAAAGGCAAATGCTGTTCAATCGTCAGATGAACTTAAAGAGGCCAAAACATGTGACAACAGCAACAATTCAAGTAAAGTATACGTGAGAATTTAAACACCACTTTCAAGTTAAGACAAAAGTGAAGGGAAGCTATGATCTTTATATCTGAGTCAAAAAGCTTAGGCATTATCACCAAATGTTAATCACTTTACAGTCATTAATGAGACTACTGTATATATTTTTGCACCTTGCGCTTGTAAAGCAGATAAAATATTTAATATGCAATTTACAATGTAGTTTACCAGCTCAGCATACAGGATGTATATAGATTATATCAAAGTAGTAGACAATTAGGGGCCTGTGCAAACCCTGCAAAAATAGTACTTCGGGTATCTGCTAATTAAAAAAACAAAAACAAGAAGTTTGCTGTTTAGAAGTAATACAACTCAAACTACCACAAAATACAAGGGGCTGCAAAATGTATACCATTCCAACAACATATATAAGTTATTAAATAAAGATTTGATTTAAAAGAATATAAATGAAGCCTTTAAGTAGATCTTTTCTACATGCGCATTATTCCTTATTAGAGAAAAAATATGTAAAAAGGCCATTGGTAATTGCTTTGTTAACATTTGTAGAAAATGCCAATTCTCTCGTCACAAAACTCCACTAAGTTTAGCACTTAAGGTCTCTGCAGTGTTACAAACGTAATTTAAAATACTGTTAATTCCATAATTCCAATGGTAAAATAATGTGACTTGGAATATGGCAGTCTTCATGTTGAGGGCAATGATCCACAGTTTGTTTTAATTTCTTAGTTGTAAACAGTTATCCAGAAGAACAGCATCCTCCACCACCGCTCTGGGCTTGAGCTTCATCATCGATAATCTGTACACCTCGCCTTGCAGCTCCTGGTTGGCTGGAGCCATTGCCTTTTGCCCTCTCATCCACCTGTGCTGTTTCTATCATCCCTGTAAGAGGGAGAAAGTAGAAATTATTTAGGACCACAATCTTTTGAGTTTTCCCTTTTTTAACATTTCAGTATACCAACAAGTTAACTGTTTCTGACTTCAAACCAAATATAATAAAATTTTTCTCAGCTTGCTAGATAGCTTTTTCTGGAACTTAAAAAAAATTAATAGCAAGTGTACCTGTCCAGATGTTTAACAGCCATAGTGACAATAACAGAGAAAATTAAAAGTGTTTGCTTGAACAAATGACTGTATATAAGTATAATCCTTAAGATTTTCCAAATATACTTAGAAATATGTCAAAGAAGACCAAATTGTTCCAAGTTCAAGTGATATTTAGGGTACAATATTTACCCCTCAACCGGTAAAGTACATTTAAAAGAAGAGAAGAGTATAAGATGAGGAGGAACAAAGCTGGAGGACTCACATTGTCTGATTTAAAGCTAAGGTACAAAGTACTTAATGAATACAAGTATTGGTGAAAGCAGAAGCAGAGATAAATGAAGCAGAGTCCAGATACAGACTATATATATAGTCACTTGCATTTTGACAAATGTGCCAGGAATATTCAATAAAGAAAGGATAATCTTTTCAAAAAACAGCTGTAGAAGTGGACATTTACATGTAAAAAATAAACCTTACCCTATACCTCTCATTAAATGCGAAAATTAACAAAAAATAAATTATAGACCTAAATGTAAAACATAAAATTTCTGGAATACAACATATAAGGAAATCTCTGTAGGAAAAAAATCTTTGACTTTGAATGAGGCAAAGATTTCTCATATAAGATACAAAAAACACAAATCATAAAGGAAAACTGATAAATCAGACCACATTGAAACCTAGAACTTTTGCTCTTTGACACAGTTAGTTAAGAAAAATGAAAATACAAAACACAGACTAGGAGTAAATATTTGCAAAATATACTGAGAAGATGAGGAAAGAAGAGAAAAGAGAGAGTCATTAAAACAAAACAGGGGTCTTCAACTTGGCTGCAGAGACTGATCTTGAACAACAGTTTCCAAACTGAGGTGTGTGTGACAATCCAGATAAAATTAGAAAACATAAATTTTAACTTCTACTGAATTTTCCTCAGTCTTTAAAAATTCCTATTTTATGTAGGATTTTATAATGTACAAAACATATTAGTACTTGTGTATGTTTTTAAAATAAATGTATAAGGAATACTCAAAATATTTTTATTAAAGATGTGAGACTAACATTTATAAGCAAATGACCTAGAACCCTGTTACTCAAAGTATGGTCTCAGGATCACCACCAATTGGGTGCCTGCTAGAAATGAGAAGCTCCGGCCCACACCAGATCCTCTGTATCAAAATATGCATTTAATAAGATCCCCAAGTGACTGGTATGTACAGCAGTGATTCTAAAATTTTAGTGTACATTTAGCACAAGCCTAAGATCCATAAGCTCAATGATTTGACAAGATCATTTCAATCCATTATTCCATGGACTAGGGTTTTCAAAGTATATGGGTATTTCATTGGTGATATGAGAAATGACTTTCAGGTTGTATATAACAAACGTTTTCCTTTCTCTAGAGGACTTTTTGATACTGAAAATTTCAAACATACAGGGGCTATCCAGAAAGTATCCATGCATGTAATATGAAAAATAGAGGCATTCACAGCTTATTTTCCAGACACCCCTGCTATGTACACAGGGTAGTCAATAAATCTGCAGAATGATAAGGTGATGGAAAGAGAAGTCACACTGGGTGGTGAACTTATTATACAACAACTTGACAATGCACTGTAGAATTGTATGCCTGAAACCTATGTAATCCTTGCTAACAGATGTTACCCCAATAAGTTTAACAATAAAATTAAATTAAAAAGAAAAAAAAATCTGCAGAATGAAGAGGAAAGGTAAAAAAAAAAAAAAACCAACTATTATTTTTCCTTTTCAATATTTACCCTTAACCCTATATACACTTTTCAGATCTTTCAATAACTTATTTATATACTAAAAAAAAAAAATTGTTTTGGCCCTCAAAATATGCTAAAATTGCAGCTTTAACCTCTTCATTCTCCGTAAATTTCTTCCCTCAAAGCTGTTTTATCTTATTTGGGAACAAATAATAATCAGACAGAACCAGGTCTGAACTGTAGGGAAGATGGTTTAATGTTTAGAAGCCACAGTCACGAAGAGTAGCCAATGCAACATTGCTCTTGCATGTGGGTGTGCTGTCATGCAAAACGAGCACCCCTTTGGTCCATTTTCCTCTTCTTTTCTTTTAACTGTTTCAGCAAATTGGAATAGTACTCTCCAGTTATTGTGACACCCTTATGCTTGTAATCTATCAGCAGGATGCCCTCCATATCGCAAAAAGACAGTAGCCATATTTTTCTAGCAGATTACGACACCTGAAACTTCTTCAGGGTGGTGTACCCTCTTCATGCCACTGCACAGACTCCCGCATTGATTCAGGGCTCATAGTGTTGAACCCAAGTTTTATGCCCAGTGGTAATCCAGTTTAAAATTTCATCTTTGTCTCTGCAGAGGTCTAAAAACTGTTGTAAACACTTGAAGGGCTGTTGCTTTTGAAGCGGTGTGAGTATTCTTGGTGCCCATCTTGCACTGACTTTTGACATCTCTAGATGTTGATGGAGAATATTCAAAATAGTTGTAAGTGATACTCCAACCATTTCTGCAAGCTGCTTTTTATTCAATCTGGCATCTTCAGGTACAAGTTTCACAACTTTTTTGACAATATCTGAGGAAGTGGCCTCAACAGGGTGTCCCAGAGGGGAGGTAGTCTTCAATCAACCCTCTGCCTTGCTTGAAAAGGCTGTCACTTACAAAGCATGGATTTCCCAGGGCAACAGTTCCCACAAGCCACTAACATCTCTTCCAAAATGGTTTGAGGTGTTTTCCCTTGTTATGTGAGTAACTTAATGATGGCGCAAAACTCAGTTTTACCCATACTTGGGGTTTTCTTCACATTTGACATGTTTCTTTGGCGATACGTGAAAGAACACGGACGCAAGTAGGCTGAAACTTGGCACATATACCAATAAGTCACACAATCAAACTGTGTACACTAGTACTCTCACTGCTCATAAGCCCCATTTCCCCGAATTTCTTGACCACTCCTCATATAAAAGTAAAGAGAATAGCATGACAATCCATATGTCCATCACACAATTTCATCCACACCTGGCAAGCACCTCTTCAATCTATTATTTTGAATCAAATCACAGAAAAAACTTTATTCATAAACTATTTTAATATAATCTCTAAAAGAATGCTTCTTTAAAAAATGACTTTTTTACAACATAACCACACCACCATAATCACACCTAAAAAACTTAAAATAATTTTTTTAAGTTTATTTTTTATTGAGGTAACATTGGTTAATAACATTATATAAATTCCAATATAAATTTCAAGTATACAATGTTGTAATTCAGTATGTATATACTCTATTGCATGCTTACCACCAAAAGTCTAGTTCCTATCGTTACCATATATTTGACCTCCTTCACCCATTTCACCCTTCCTCAGTCCTTACAATAAACTTCTTAATACCATCAAATATCCCATGAGTGTTTGTTTGATCCCAATTGTCTCACAAATGTTCTTTTTCACTACTCTGACAAATCAGGATACATATAAGGCCCATCCATTGCAACATGTGCTACATCTCTCAAATCTGTTTTAATCTATATGTTCTCACTCCACTTTTAAAGTTATGCATTATATTTTATATTTAGTATATACCACACACATAAGATTTCATAGTCATTAATTGCTGTTTGAAATAGGGCTAAAGTAGGCATTTAAGCTTTAAGAAAGAAATTAAAAATAGTCTGACCAAACGTACCATTTGAGATGGGACAGAAAACTACAGTACTGTCCCATTTCAAATGGTACGTATGGTCAGCCTAGTCTCACTGGGCTAAATTCAAGGTGTCAGTAGGCTCACCATATGTACCATTTGAACTGGGACAATATTATTGTTTTCTGTCCCATTTAAAATGGTACATCTGGTCAGCCTAGTTAAAGAAAAATTATTAAGTAAATAATAGTGCTGGTAGATATGACAAATCAATGTAGTCATTAATGAAGACTATAAAATATCACTTTAGAAATATCAGCAATATTTTAAAAAGAGCCACTTCTAAACATACTAAATCTGAAAATACCTACTTTTACAAAGGTCAAGGAAGAGTTCCTCAATTCCTTTGTTCTGTTTGGCTGATGTGTGATAATGTTTTGCTCCCACAGATTCTGCATACCTTAAAAAAAAAAAATCAGTGATTGATATAAAAAATATTTTTCATGTTTTTGTCATGACTGCTATTACAATTTTTACAGTAGCAATTTTAGTGACTTATGACTAATTAATCTCAGTTTAGTAAAACTAAGATCATATAGCTTTTGAACATCTCTATATATTGAACCAAATTTTAAATAAGAACACAAGTATAACAAGACTTAAGATTTTTATAAGTTAATTTGGAACTCAAATACTTTAAAAGTTTTTGTGACTCACTATTTGATCATGAAAGTTTTCTTTTGCATTACTCTTACACTTTTTACTAAAATCAAATAAAAGTGAGACTGGAATATCTTTAAATGTTGCCTGAAGTCTAGAAATTACCAATGTAAAAATGCTTTACTGAATTCAATACCTCAAAATATATATTAAGAAGTTTGAGTAATACCTAAATGGTAAAGCACACAGTTGAGGGAGGGGGGATGGGGTGTTGAGAGGAGGTGGGGATAACACTTACGATTCTGCTTCTTGAATGGAAACGTGTCTCTCCTTTTCCAAATCTATTTTATTACCTAATTGGAAAAAGAAAATGCCAATCTTTAATATTAATTAATTTTTATAACAAAATTAAACTAATACTAAATACACAATTGCCATTTTAATCATCTAAAATATACAAATCCCCACAGGACGTTTAAATGTCCTGAAACTATAAAGAGAACTCCTATGATATGAAGTTTAATCATGACTATCAAGGTAAATGCCTCAACCTCCCTCAAATGGCTCAATGCACAGTCCTCCTGAAGCTGTACCCTCTGTCAGAGAAAATAACTTTTCTTAAGAGATAGGCACTATGCCTTGATTTAAAATACCAGGGCACCAACCAAAAAAAATGTATACACATTTTAAGAGATGTTATCTATGTATTACTTTTCAAAGTTGAACTGAATTACAGTAGCAATATATAGTATGACACCTGCTCAAAAGATTGCATTAAATCAAATGAATGCTAGTGAGCATCACCATGCAAAAGGCAGGACAGTCAAAAAAAGTAGTGGAAGCACGGTTATCATGCACGTGCAGTGATACAAATGGACACTTTAGTCAACGTTGCTCAAGCAGTAGTTCATTGTAATCAGAAGTGTCTGGACACTATGAGCACCTCTTGTAACTGCAGAAGTCAAATGTGACTTGTATTCATCTTCTGCTATTGGTATATACTGAGTATTACAATTTTAATACAGTTTTCTCCTTTCTTAAAATGTGTATACATGTTTTTGGCACCCTCTGTATAACGAGGACTAAGATTCACCAGGGAACTTAGGGATAAACTTATGATTCCTTTTTTTTTTTTTTTAAACCTATGATTCTTAGCCAAGTATAAATGGTCCCAAATCAACTTAAAGCCAGTCAATAATTAACCAAGGCTACCTTATTGTTCATGAAAATATTTAGGCTAGGCTATTGGATCCTACAAGTATTTGGGTTTCCCGGATAATATAAACTGGTAAAAAAGAAACTACTATTATACCACTTTTTAAGCATTTTACTACCACAGAGGAGGAAACTGTGCTCTTTGTTTAAAAAACATGAGAGAACTTAATATATGCACATCATGAGCTAGAGCGTAATATGCTAAGTGAAGTAAGTCAGATATAGAAAAACAAATACCATATGATTACTTTTATATGTAGAATATAAAAAACAAAATAAATGAACAAACAAAACAGAAACAAACTCATAGATACAGAGAACAAATTAATGGTTGCCAGATGGGAGGGGGGGTTGAGGGCATGGGTAAAAAAGGGAAAGGAATTAAGATGTACAAATTGCTAGTTATAAAAAGTCAGAGGGATGTAAAGGACAGCATTGGGAATACAGTCAATAATACTGCAATAACTATGGTGTCACAAAGGTATTAGACTTATCCAGCGATCACATCATAAGTTGTCTAATTACTGTCGTATACCTAAAATTAATACACTGTATGTCAAAAGTAATTGAAAAATAAAAAATTTATATATAAAAATCATAAATATATGATGTGCACATTATGCAGATTTAAAATTACTGAAAATAAGTTTAGCACTCCTTAAACAAGGGAACCAAACTGAGATTATGCTAAAAAGCCACCAGAACAAAAGTGAAAAAACTCCAAAATGTAGATTCCCTATTAAATACAGGATAGAGGTTAAGGTGAGTTGCATGGACACAAAGAATGCTAAAGGCAATGGAAATAACAGATAGGAATGGGGATAAATACTCCAAGGCAGGGCTTTCAAACAAATATTTTATTTTCTTCTATTATAACTTAGAGGGGGGAAAGAAACCTTGTAAATAAAGTCATTTTGAGGGGCACCTTAGAGAATCTAGAAGACAATTTCAGATAAAGCATTGAAGTAAGCACCTAACAAAAGATGCAATGCTTAGAACTGAGAAGTACAAGCCCAGAGGTTCTAATGAAGGACCTCAAATAATCTGAGCAACTAATCGTGAGCAGCTGTAATCAATTGTTTGACATCACAGCCTAAGGATGAGAGAGGGTGGGAAGTGGACTAGACTAAAGCTCAGTGTGTACCAACGAATACAGTAATGAACTCTTCCATCTCCGAACAGTTATTTGTCTACCTTAGCAAAAAGATACATGTTAATTCTGATTTCCTACATTATGCTTTCCAATAAAAATTTTAATTTGCTAAATATTACAGCTAATATATTTGACAGTCACCAGAGGAAAATCAAGTAGTTTTATGCTATGAAGAATGCAAAAAGCACCACCTAGTGGCCAGTGGTTCCAACAGAGGCCAAGATTCTACCACTCTTAAAAAGGTAAAAAAGCAAGATTGTCCCCTAGAGTTAGCAAAGAGACTGTTTCAATAAACTAAAATCCTGTAAGTTCTTCTTCTAGATCCTTAATACCTCTTTTTTCAAACTGCACCAGAATTATCAATATCTATTAAAGAAAATGAGTACAGGGAATGTAAACAAAAACTTACTGCCTCAAATGAACATTTGGGGGAAATTATTCAATGTTTTATTTTTAACATTTATACTTAGCTAACTTAAACAAACCCTGTTATCATTAAAACAGCTATTCTAATAACCTAATTATCATTTTAAAGAAAAAAATGTTAACCCCTCTACGAAATAATTATTTCTTTGAACAATGAGTGCCCAGATGGCTTGATTAGCACAGACTAAGTCACAGAAAACTGACTGTTAGTGGCTGATATTGTTTCCAAAGCTCAAAACCTCTTTAGTTCCTTTAGCAGCGGTTCTCAACCTGTGGGTTGCGACCCCTTTGGGGGTCGAACAACCCTTTCACAGGGGTCGTCTAAGACCATCGGAAAACACATATCAGATGCTTACATTCCGATTCATAACAGTAGCAAAACTGCAGTTATGAAGTAGCAACGAAAATAATTTTATGGGGTCACCACAACATGAGGAACTGTATTAAAGGGTCACGGCATTAGGACAGTTGAGAAGCACTGCTTTAAAGCAAGACAGGGAGTTCCCTGATGGGGTAGTGGCTTAAGGCTTCGGCGTTGGCGCTGTCAGTGCTGCGGCCTGGGTTCGATTCCCAGTCAGGGAGCTACCCACATACCAAAAAGCAAAAAAAAAAAAAAAAAAAAGGCAAGACAGCTAAGGTGCTTGAGGCTTTGAGGCTCATATCTGAACTCACTAATAGTTAAAACACCAAAGTAAGCACCTACTTATAAGTACAGTAATAGAAAGGTTAGGAAAAAAAATTGGTTGAAGCTACTCAAAGGGAGAAAAGCCACTCTGCTAAGAATGGTCAAAACTTTATCTTCCTTAAAGGTACATTATCTGAATTAAGAACATGGAAGGGATATATGCACTGCTAAGAGCAGATGGCCTAATAGCAAGAACCAAATTTTGCTTAGAGTGGATGGTATCTGGCCTACTGGGGGAGGGGTTTTAGAGGGGTGGGAGGCGGAAGCCTTTTAAAATCTGAAAAAAATTTTGTTTTTAAGTCCTGGGTCACTTCATAACCTCCCATAGTCTCACTTTGTACAAATATAGCTAACAAACTTCTCTGGGCTGATGTGAGATTGCAATAAATGTAAAAAGCTTAGCATATAGTCTATGTTCAGTAAAAAGCAGTTATTAATATCATCCATAATCATCACAATGATCAAATCAAAAATCAATAGTGTTATGAAAGAATTAAAGCCCATGATAGATAACATACTTCTACCACCACCCTAATGGCTTCATCTAGCTAACTTAGTTTAATTCAACATTCTAAGAAATAGTCTCTTAATACCTCACCTCCTAAATTTAGTTAGGTTTGCTTTTGTGCTATCACAGCATTTTGTAGTACTTTCCCCTCAATAGCATTTATCATAATATATAAGGATAGTTTGTATTTCTCCCTCTCCACACAATAAACTCTAAGAAGACAAGGACAGTATCAATTTGGTTTACTTATTCACTATAGTATTTCCAAAGCCTGGTACATAGTAAGCAACATATAGTGTTGGTTAAGGCTACTGGCTTGAAGTACCAGATGGGCCTGAATTAAAATCCCAGGTCAGTCTCCAAGTAGGTATGTACTCTGGGAAGTTATCAAGCTCTATAAATTCATTTCCTCGTGTGTAAAATGGAAATGGCAACAATACTTTCTTGCAGTGTTGTCAGGAGGCTTAAATAATAAATGTACAGTTTTTAAAACAGTATCTGGCACTTAATAAATGGTAACTATTAACAATAAATATCTGTTTAACAAACATACGAATGTCAATGACTAGAAGCAAAATAGAGCAACCATGGCCAAGAGTGCTGATCAATGGATTAACTAAAACCTACATGGAAAAAAGAGCCTCTGCTAGTGAAGTATGGAGTTCTCTATTACTGGCAAACAAACTACCCATGGCTTAGATAAGGACCTAGAAGTCTCAGTATGTTAATTTACACATGAAGAAGCCAGTAGATTATACACCAAACATAAAGACTCAGAAACAGGAGTTCCCTGATGGTGTAGTGCTTTAAGGCTTCAGCGTTGGCGCTGTCAGTGCTGCGGCCTGGGTTCGATTCCCAGTCAGGGGAATCGAAAAAAGAAAAGAAAAAAAAAGACTCAGAAATAGAAGTTGGAATTCCTACACTTGGGTTAAATAATTATATAAAAACAAGATGAGAAAAGCTTGACAAAAGAACAATGCTTATAAAAAAGGAATTCAGATTGTTTTTAACTATAATCTAAGTAAAAGAGATACTGACTTGACATGGCTGCTAAAAAGTGTACACAATCTTGGACAAAGTTGGTAAAAGCACAGTGTGAGGATTTTAAAAAAGAGAGCCATGTAAGTATACATTGGTTCAACAATGCTTGGATTCTAGTCATTAAGTGTAGGAGACACACTATACGCTGAAATAAACCTAAGAAAAAAATCATCAATGATGAGAATGTTTGGAAGTTAGACCAAATAAACAGTTGAAGACCAAGAATATAAGACTGTAGGTGAACTGTCCAAGACGGCGTCAAATATTTATTATTCTTTAATAAAAAATTTAACGAAACAAAGGACATCTTTAAAAAGTAATGATGCTTACCAACTATACATAAACAGATTTCATTCCCCAACATTTTCCGTAATTCTTTGACCCAGTTTTTTACCTGTGTATACAAAAGATTTAATATTAAAATAAATTCTATTACAATGACTACCATTAAAACATCCCAAAATTCAACACTGTCAAAATACCTCAAAATTTGGTTAACAGCCAGATAATATTGCAAATCACATAAACATCCAAAGGAAATATTTTTCTCTGTACAGGTACAGGCAAAAGTACTTTTAATTACAAATTCTCATAAATCTTCTATAGATTCAAGCAAAGGTATTCATCAGAGCAAAAGTTACGTTGTCAACTGTAGCTTCTGTTAATAGACACTTGTATAGAGGCAAAATAACACATGAGCTTACTCCAATTAGTTCTGAAATAGAGGGCGCAGGAACTTCTGTGTCACATACTTAAAGGGAAAAATGTACCTGGGCACCAAAAAGACTGACAAAATAAATTTTCATCCCAGTGTATGACAAATTTTTCAACCTTGGAACTACTGATAGTTTGGCTCAGATAATTCTGTTGTGAAAGACTGTCCTGTGCGTTGTATGATGATTAGTAGCATCTTTGGCCTCCTACCCATTATATCCTCCAGCTGTGACAACAAGATGTCACCAGACATTGCCACCTGCCCCTGGAAAAACACTGGTATACAATGACTCCAGTAATAAATTGATACTTCACTACAAATGAAGCATAGCAGTAGATATAGTTGGAAGTAAATTACAAGTAAATTAATCTGTTGAACTCATGATTTTAAATATATACATTTACTGACTATAATAAAATAGGAGGAAGAACGAACTTGGATACCTCCTTTCATTTTCTGTAACAGAATTTAATCGGTATGATCAAATTACACAAAACTTACACACTTTTCTAAAAAATATGACATCTATAAGTTACAAAACTTACATTAGAGATGTGGTAAAATTACTGTGCATTTAGTCCTATGGTACAAATGTAATAGTTCCATACTCCTAATCTATGCAAGAATGCAGAAGAACTGTCTTTAGTAAAGCCAAAATATAACAGCAAAAGTAATAAATAGTACCACCTTATCTTTGTAATAGAACTGAACCATAGTCTCCTCAGTACAGCCCCATCTTTTTGTTTCATTCACATATATGTATAAAGTTTCCAGAGAAGCATTTAACTTTCACATCTAGTTGATTTCACATTAAGAAAAAGTTGATAGTACTGGTATAAAATGCACACCCTCATCACTGCAAAGGAAACATGCTAAAATCAAATTACGTATTACTCTACTCCCTGTACATACAATATCACAACCTACTAAATCTAACCAATTAAAAAATTTTGTTGTTCACCTCCAATAAGATTTCCCCCTTCACAGGCATCCTATTCATTACCCTGCATTTTCTGTGATGAGTTAAAGATGGTCACAAATTCGTTGCCACTCTTCCTATCAAGGGGAAGAATCCATTTCCTCTCCTGATTTGGGATACCCTTATAACTTGCTCTAGTGAAGAGAATGTGGGAGAAGTAATGCTATGCTGGTTGCAGACCTAAGTCTTAAAAAGGCCTGGCAGCTATATTCTTGGGATCCAGTTGTGATATAAGCGGCTTAGGGAGAGGAGCAACAAAATAGCGGCATCAGAGGGACTCCTGAAAAACTCCCCTGGAGATTACAATAAAACACCTATAATTCAATTAAGGAACACAGCTAAGAGACAGGCTTGTCACATCAAAGTACCTGAAGGAGGACAGGGGAGCAAACGAAGGAGAATAAGGGGAAGTGCAAGATGCAGGCCACGCACACAGGTCCCTGCTTGAATTCGCGCCGGGGGAGGGAGGAGGAAGAAGGCGGCAAGTGAGCGTTTCAGACCCCACTCAGTCTGCAGGACAGGAAAAAGGAGGCCCAAATGTGGTGTCTGACACCGCAACCACTTCACTTTGACTTTGACTCCAAGAGCACTTTGACTTTGACTCCAAGAGGTTCAGACCAGGTGTGGCAAGACAGAGGCGCGTCTTCGCCTGGGTTCCCAAAGGAGGGGAAGCAACAAGGGCGGTGAGGAGTACAGTGAGGAGCCACAGCCCAACTCCCTCCTGCCCCAGACAGAGAAGGAAAAGAGGGGCCTGCAAGCGCGTTTCTCGGGCCACAACCAACCCAGTCTGAGGGACCAGCACACAAGACAGCTGATCTCAAAGCTAGGGCAGGGACACTGGGGCAAACTGAAAGCAGAAAGACCTACTGCACGCAAGGTCCTGTAGTTCTAGGCAGAAAACAAAGGCATGAACTCTGGCCACCTTTCATCCACTTCCAGACCTCTTGCCCTCCCAGTATTAGTTGCAAATCCCAAAGAAACTCTAGCAACAGTGTTGGGTTAAAGAGCAGAAGATCTACAAACAGAGAGGCTGACAGAATGAGGAAACAAAGAAATACAGCTCAAAATGAACTCCAGCAGCAGAAATCACAGTAAACAGGATGGAAGCAAACAACCTATAAGAGACAGAGCTCAATACAATGATTATAAAGATGACCAGAGAAATTAGTGATAATTTCAGCAGAGAGGTAGCAAGCATAAAAAAGACATAGGGAACATAAAAAAAGGTCAGGCAGAGATAAAGATTACAGTAATGGAAATGAAGAATGGAAAAAAAGGAATCACCAGATGAAGTCGAGGTGTGAATCAATGGTTTGGACAGAAAGGTGGCTGATATCCAGTGAGAATAACAAAAAGAATCCAAAAAAATGAAGATATAAGTTTCCACTGAGACAACATCAAGCATAACAACATTTACATCATATGAGTACCAGAAGGAAAAGAGAAACAGCAAGAGATTGAGAAGTTATCTGAAGAAATAATGACTGAAAATTTTCGTAACCTGGTGAAGGCGACATATAATACAAGCCCAGGAAGCACAGAGTCCCAAACAATATAAACCCAAAGTGGCCTACACCAAGACACATCATAATTAAAACTGCAAAAGTTAAAGACAAGCAGATATTATTAAAAGCAACAAGAGAAAGGCAAATAATAACTTATAAGGGATCACCTATAAGACTGTCAGTGGATTTCTTAACAGAAACTTTGCAGACCAGAAGGGACTATATTCAACGTGATGAAAATCAAGGATCTACAACCAAGATTAATGTAGATCAGCAAGGCTATCATTCAAAACTGAAGGACAGATAAGGAGCTTCCTAGACAAGGAAAAGCTAAAAAGAGTTCATCATCACCAAATCAATACTACAAGGAATGGTAGAGGGACTTTTTTAAGATGGAGGGAAAAAGAAAAAGAAAAAATTATGAATAATAAAACTGTAATAGCTACATATCAACAGTTATTTTTAAGTTAAATGGATTAAGAGCTTCAATCAAAAGACATGGAGGGTGTTGCACTGAGTGGAGTGTCAAAGACAGGAAGACGAGGCAAGTTAACTTCACTTATAGGTGAAATCCAGAGAAGAAAAGAAGTGGAAGAGGAACAGATTCATGAATATATTATAGAAAACACTGTTTTGCTGCCAGATGGGAGGAGGGATGGGGGAAGAGGTAAAATAAGGGGAAGGTATTGGGATGTTCAATATGGTGATTACAAAGTAATAGTTATGGGGATACAGGGTATAACATGGGAATAATGATGGAATGACTGTAAGTGGCATCACATAGGTACCAGATATGGTGGGGTGAGGGGAGGACGCTGGAGGGGTGGATGAAAAGGGGGAGAAATCAAGAGTTACAAATTCATAGTCACAGGGATGTAAAGTGTAGCATAGGGTATACCAGATGGTCAACAACACTGTAATAACTATGTATGGTGTCAGAGGGGAACCAGACGTATCAGAATGAGGATTTTGTAAGTTATATAAATGGCTCACCACTATGCTGTATACCTGAAACCAGTATAATATTCTATGTTAAATGTAATTGAAAAAAAAAATTAAAATAAAATTCAAAAAGCACAGGCTTTAAAAAAAAAAAAAAAAAAAAAAAAAAAAAAAAGCAGCTTAGGCTAGAATATGGACTAATGAGAGAGCATGTGGAGCGAGTACTAGAGGATAAGACACCAGATGGAATTAGAGGCCACATGGAGGAGAACCAGGCCTCCTTAGACAGTCATGGCCCAACCAAACTCCCAGTTCAATGCAGTTGCATGAGTGACTCCACTGACACACCAGATGGAGTAGAGGACCCACAAAATCATAAATCATTTAAACCACCAAGTTTAGGGGCTTTTGCTATGCAGCAAGAGATAAATGGTCACTTTCCAATCTAAGAGACTTGCCTTTCTCTTAATCGATAAAAATACTTAAACCATATTTTAATGCCAAAAGGCAGAAAGGAGCAACAAATAGTGCCAAATAGCAGCCCCCAAATAACTTTTAAAAATATTATTAAATCTGCAAGCTATTGTTCCATTTTTCTACTTTTTGAACTATGTCATTAATAATCCAAGGACTAACTTGCATATTGCTTTATCCCAATTAAATACTGGGAAATAAAAGAAAAAAACTAAAGAGGCAAGCAATTTCAACAAAAACAAAACTGTTAACTCAAGGAAAGATAAGTTTGGAAATTACCCCTTTTAGTTACAGGCCCTTAACAAATTCCAATGGGGCATTCAGAAGAAAGGTCAAATGAGTAATCAGTCACTATTCTGACTGTGGTAAGAACTCAGAGGTTAAGTTCACTGGTAACTCATTTTTGATCCCAACTAACTTTAAAAACAACATGGGGGAGCTTTAAAATAAATGCTTTTAAAATTTATATTAAATTTTCCAGAATATTTAGAGGAGAAAGAGCTTAAATTTGATTTAGTTCCCTTTTCTCCTCTTTACAATTAGGGAACCCATGCAGCAGTACCAAGTATTCAGGTGCCCAGTGTGTATGGAATCAAATAAATGTATGTGATTTTTCTTTTAACTGGGATTTAAAAACTTCTATATTTTTCTTAAACTTTACTTCAGATTATTTCCCTTTCCAAATACCTGAGAAAATCACATAATAAAGTATTATTAACTCTAATATTCATGAATTAAATACTCCATTAAAAATATGAGTGGTCACCATTTATGCACAACTATACTTTAACTTTAAAACCAAGACTGATCACAATAATAGACAAAGGTATGTATGTTATGGAGACTTGAAACATCGGTGTTCTTCTATTAAGTTATCTACCCATAAGTAAACAGAATACCTTCTGAAAAGAATCTTCATCTGTTATGTCATAAACTAAAATAGCTCCATTTGAATCTCTGTAGTAAATTGGACCCAATGCATGGAATCTCTCTTGACCTGCTGTGTCCTAAATAAAGCAACAAATACTGATTAGAACAGAAAAAAATACATCTGCCATTGCAACTGCAGTAAACTTTTGAGTTACAGATAACCCCAGACAATATTAAAAGAAACAAAGCAGTTTATAAAATAAATTTTTATGGCAAGTTATAAGCAATATTTAATGTTTTGCCATTATATAAAGGTTACATTCCACTCTACCCTCCAACCCTCCTCCTCCCCAGCAATCTTTCCAGCCCCACTGAAAAAACAGTAGTTTCTTGGGGCAGGGCTGGCGGGGGGGGGGGGGTGCGTGGCACCGGGGGAGGGACAGGGAGGGGGCAGAATGGCTAAGATGGCATTATAAGCCAGGAATAGGCTTTGCCCTCAATTTAGGCTCCCCACAGTGGGAGGAGACAAGGATAGAGGAGACAAGGATAGAGCATGCATCGGACCACCTGCCAACAGGTACCCTATAGCATTACTCTCACCTTACTCTCCACTAACCACTCCCTTGGAAGGTTGGAACATAAGAGATACAGGGGAATAAAAGGTCAGGCAGGCTGTTCACCCACCTTGTCCTTTCCTCTCTGATATGGAATCCCTAAGTTATTAACCTCTACCCACCTGAAAAGTTATGATAGCAATATTCATGTATATAATTGTATTCAAGATATAATTATTAGCCAGATTTTGAAAAAAAAAAAGTGCTTATTAAAAAAAGTTTCAGCTAACTTTCAGTTACCTAAAAGAGAAAGATATTAAAATTGCTATTCCTTGAGCCAAGGAATTGAAGTACTCTAATAGTTATTAAAGTACCAGGAACAGTAGAGATCTCCATTCATATAGTTTTAAAAATAACTTACCCATATAGCAAGGTTTACTCGTTTCCCACCAATATTTAACTTCTTTGTTAAGAATGATGCCTAAGAAAAAAAAGAAATATACATTAAAAAATGTTTCATATAAAATGTTTATTACCCTAAAAGCTATAGATGAATAATTATCTCAATATGAAACAAGTTATCTGGGAGAAAAAGTACCATATTTTGCCATGTATAATGCACACTTTTTTGCCCAAATTTCTGAAAGATAAAGTTGCCCATTATACATGATTGGTGCTAATTCCGTATCTATATAAATGTTTTTCATTCTTTTATTTATGCTTATGTGTTAAAAAATGTAACTCTAGAAATCAATAATACCCATATAAAAATAATACCCTGGAAAATGATAATCATTTTATATAAAAAATATTTCATACAAAAATTTCTTGTATTTTGTATCTGTTCTTGTTTTTTAATTGTTTGTTATATAATACTTCTTATACCATAATATGTTAAAAATTAAATGCTAAAATTCCTTTATAATACAAAAACAAGTACCTAAATAAATATAAACAAATAAAAATTTGAATTAAAATGAAAGATTTTTTTCCTTGAAAGTTTGAGCCAAACATGGGTGCACATTATAGACAGGAGTTCATTATATCTGGCAAAATATGGTAATCACTGAGTTTTTACTATGACTAAACATTATTTTCACTTAAGACAGAACATTACTTATATTCTAATCTAAGAAAAAATATTGTTTTGCGAACATGTTATAAAAAATACAAAAAGAAATCAATGAATACTTTTTCTTCGTTTTTTTCCCCTTAAAAATTTTTCTTTGAGCATATAATTTTATGCCACCTTTCATTACAGAAAGAACCTTAAGAGATTTTTAAGATGGGAAAAGAGAAATGTTTACTGGTAGTTTACTTAACTGTATGAATACCAGTATTATTCAAAATGTTCTTGTAATTATGGTATAATTAAATTATTTAACCTGTATCTAATAATTTTCCTAGGTACTAATTTGCAGAAATGAAATAGTTTCAGCCTTCAAGGCGCTTATAGTCTATTGCAGAAATAAAAATGTAGAAAATTACAATACCAAGTGGTTAACTGTTAAAATGAAGGGTCTTGACAAGTATACCGTAAGAGGGGCTAAGAAAGGAAGTATCAAGTCTGCCTAGATGAGTCAAAGGTGGCTTCAGAGAAAAGGTAATGATTTCTCCTTTACTTGTAGTAGGGGTTTTTCCTGACAGATGGGTAAAACCACTGAAGCCTGAAAGACATCACTCCCCACCCCACGGGGAACTCCAAGTTGTACGGTCAGTGCTAGAGATGAGATGAGAATACAAGTATATGCAAAGGCTGAATGAATCAAAAAAGAAAAAAAGAAAGAAAAAAGTTCTAGAATTCCATCACTAGAAGTCATAGGCTTTACCTTGTGGGTCTTAATAAAACCTACTCCAGGACACTGGACATGTATTTCTTTTTTTTAATGTATACTACAGTTAGGTATATTTGGGAAATGCTGTATATTGCTCTGTATCCACTTTGTACATTCATAATGCACACTAGCACATTAAGATTCTGCCAAAATGAAGGCTGAATAATTGCATTTATGAAAGCATTCCTCAAACTTATTCAACCTCTTTCTCCCTAGAGAAATACCTAGGTTCACCTTAAGGAATAAGTGTTAAGAAATAGTATTGTTGACAATGGAGAATTATTGAAGGGCTTTTTAGCACTGGGGAAGTATAAAAATCTATACATTAAGAGAATAACTTTGGGATAGGAGGGGAGGTTACACCGGAAAGGACAGGCAGGACTAGACCTGGGAGACTGGAGGCTATTACAAAGTTGGAGAGAAAAAGGGGACCTGAACTGAGTCCATGAGGACAGAAAAGAGAATAGAATCAAGAGTAACTGAAGAGGAAACACAATCAGAATTTAGAGTCAGTTGATATGTTTAAAAGAGAAAGAGCCAAGTTCAAAGCTATGGAGAGACAGTCACAATTAGATCTATCTACATAGAAGAAAATGCAGAGAAGAAAGGTAGAATAGATAAAAAGCTAAGACAGTGAATTATTACTGAAGGAAAAGGAACCAAGATTTCAGGATGGACTTTCTGCTGTATGCACACAAAGGAAAATCAGAACTAAGGAAAGTCCCCTGGATTTAGTGAATTACTAAAGAATCCACAGATAGATATAAATGGTAGAGCTGAGATCAAATCCAAGAAATGTCTGCCTTGAGGACTCAAGCTATACTAAAGATATTTTATTAAATTAAACAAGTAAAGATTATACAGAAAGGATATAAAGCAAATGGCAAAATAATGAAAGAAATAACTTGGAAAATGAGAAGACCAAATACATGTTATGACAATAAATGTGATTAAGGACTTCTCCTACTCATTATAGCACTGGTGCTAAGAATATGAACTTTGAAGAACTTTGTATTTGAACCTCAGCTGTGTCATTTATTAGTTTTTAATTTATTTGACTCAATCATATTCATAGTTTCAATGTCAGTGTTATTTACAGAAACTCAAAATCTGAATCCTATCCAAATATTTAATATATAGGTCAACTTAAGTGACTCTTACATATTTAAAATTAAACTAATCTTCTCTCCAAAATTAGCTTTCCATTCCAATTTTAATATTTTGAACCATTCTCTAAGTCACTGAGGTTTAGAATCTTAGAAAAAGCATCACTGAATATTCTTCCCCCCTTGTTATTCTATATTCCCAAAGAAAACCTACCAAACCCTGTCTTCATACATCCTCCAGAGTTCTATGACCACCAGTCTCACATTGTCATAATACATGCATAAATACCTTGGGTCTCACCTCACACTCTGTTCTACATGCCAAAGTATCTTCTCAAAAAAAAGTTGTAATTCATAAAAGCTTTCTCTAATAAGTTAATTTTAATAAGTATGCTTAAACTAAACCCTTGCTGACAGCTAATACCATAATTTGTACTTATTTTTTATTGTTAGACTTATTGGGGTAACTGACACTGGTTAGCAAGGATTACATATGTTCCAGGTATACAATTCTACAGTGTATCTTCAACTTCTTGCACTATAAGTTCACCACCCAGTGTGAGTTCTTTTTCCATCACCTTATATTTAGTTCCCCTTCCCTCTTCTCCCACCCTCTCCATCTTCTCCCACCCCCTCTCCACTTGCCCCTGAATAACCATTAAACTGATTGTGTCCATGGGTTTTTTTGTTTGTTTGTTGATTTTAGTTTTATATTCTTCGTATCTGTGAAGTCACATAGTTTTTGGTTTTTTTGTGCATGGCTTATTTCGCTAAGCATGAGATCTCTAGGTCCATCCATTTTGTTGTAAATGGCAATATTTCATCTTTCTTACAGCTGAGTAATATTCCATTGTGTATATGTACCAC